>JAEIFV010000819.1:0-139520 GCA_018904265.1 Lordiphosa collinella | reverse complement strand
ACTTAACTTAAGCGATGCGATTTTGAGTAAGTGGGCCCGAAATCAAATTTCTTCGACTAAAACTCTGCCATTTGGGGACATGGAAAAAGTAGCTATCAGCAATCCCCAAGCTAACGTTAGTTGTATAAGTTGAAAACCAAACAAATTTATTTTAGTTTTAAATGGGCGTGACATGACCTAAAAGTTTAAAAAAATACTCTTCCGACACGTTTACCAAATCAATATTTTTTTAAGAAAATCTTTAGAACCTTTCAATTGTTGTCATCTTTCAAAATTCATAACATAGTTTTTGTTTATACACTTGAAAAGTGTATTATAATTTTGCCCAGAAGTTTGGAACACAGAAGGAATTATCTTGATCAGCATGAAAAGCTAAGTCGATTGAGCTTTGTCCGCTCGTCTGTCCCTCAGTAGTCCTTCAGTTTTGAAGCTATCGAGCTAAGATTTTGCACAGGATCATCTTTTAGCTGCACACTGCACATATGTCGGAACCGCGAAAAATCGGATGGTCACTTCTTGTAGTTACCATACAAATTTTTATACCCTTGCAGAGGATATTATAAAATTGTGCGCATGTTTGTAACGCATTGAAGGAAGCATATCCGAACACATAAAATATATATATTCTTGATCAGCATGACAAGCTGAGTTGACTTAGCCCTGTCCGTCTGTTTCTATGCTATCCGTCAGTTATAAAGCTATCCTCACCAAACTTTTCACGAAGTTATTTGGTACAAATACGCTGCACATTTGTCGGAACCGGCCGGATCGGATGACTATAGCATATAGCTGCCATAGGATCTATTGGTCGAAAAACTAGTCTTAGTGAGAACAACTTTTTGGTTTTTAATGGAAACGCCTCGAAAGTACGTATTTCTTAGTGTACTATCCTTTCCCTTGATTTCACTAAGTTTGGTCGAAATCGGATGACTATAGCATATAGCTGCCATAGGAACGATCGGTCGAAAAACTAGTTCTAGTGAGAAAAACTTTTTTGTTTTTAATGAAAACGAACTTATCATTGGCCTATACTTATTTTATATACTTTTACACAATTCTACAAAGTTTTATCAAAATCGGATGACTATAGCATATAGCTGCAGTATGAATGATCGGTCGAAAAAGAAGTTCTAGTGAGAAAAACTTCGGCCGATCCGAAGTTAACTTTCCCCTATTTTTTTTAATTTGACATTATTTTTGGTATTCATCATGCTTTATAAAATCGGTTCAGTGGATTTTGTTAATAGCAATGTTTTAATTGTTAATAGTTTAAGTGCTATTAGATAATAAATGACTTCCTTGCAACAATATTTCTCTTTGCTGTAAGAAAAATCTTTCTAAAACTGCCTATAGTCTATTACTTTATTATTTTCAGGACATGAAATCAATTTTTCAAGCGTCAACTTAAGTTAGATATGAGATGTATCGCAATGTACATATGTGCAGTCATACATATCTATGCTTCCACAGGCGGTCTTTTTTGCTGATGCTTTCAACTTTACCACAAAAAGTGACTTAACCTTCTACGTCCCCCTCCTGCTTACATAAAACCCCATGTCTTTTGATTTATTGCCTCAACAGTTTAATTTGACATCACGCGCTGGGCACGCGCCTTTTTCGAGGAGGAGTCTGTCACGTCCACGAAATAACAGTCGCTTGTTGTGTTCCTGACTTATTCGTATTTCCGTTTTTTCTCTCGCTAATTCCCCATGTCAGAGTCGGAGTTTGCGGGTGGTTAATTTTTTCAATTTCCCTCAAGTTGGTAACCAACTGTAGCCCCATAAATTTGGTTTAAATTTAATAAGTCCTATTTAGGATGGGGGAAGAAGGGGCCGGAGAAATACTTATTCACTTTTGACCAAAACAAGACAAAACATGCAAATTTTGTCAAGTCGTTAAGTAACCAAGAAAAATGGTTTATAAAACGACAAAAGTTACATATAAAAGCAGTCAATAAGATAGAGGAGAATGATGATTAATGTTTGTCAGGTCAACAATTGTAACAAGAATAAACAGTAAAGAGTGGAACCCTCCCTGGGTAACTGACCCGCCAGAAGTGACCTTCATTGCTATTGTATGAACTATTGTAGTTTTTTCTAAAAGATCTATAAAGTTTGACATTTTCTTCTAGGAACAACATTATTGTTGACTGCTTTCTTGTTTGACGTCGAAAAATAATATAAGATTTTTAATTTAAATCGAAAAGAAAAACGCCAATGTAAAGTTGTTCCTTTGCACCCTGTGCCCTCACTTACGGACTTGGAAGTTGTTTGGCGATTTAATAAGTTGGCCAGCTGTTAAGGCAATAAATCAAAATATATGCTATCTTTTGAGGGAGGAGAGCGATGGCATTAGTTGCTTTTGTGCGAAGTTGAAAGCAAAAAGTGCGCTTGCGGCAGTACTGTCATGCTTGTTGGTACAATGTGCCTTGTGTATATAGCGACGAGTGTCATATTTAGCTTAATTTTACTCTTAACGAATTGATTTAATGTTTGGTAAATATTCTAGCAGTTAAATTGTACACTAGAGCTTTGCCTACAGACTAGATTATAATTAAAACTTTTTCTTGTACAAAAAAGTTTTAAAAGACTTATTAAGGGTGGCGTTAATAGTATTAAATCGAATCTGACAATGTTGCAACCATTTTCATTTTGAAGCCTCATCATTAGAATTGATGTCAAGGCACTACCAGGCCTAACGACCTGATGCATCACTGGTGTCAGTCGCGTCGTTAGCGACAGGTAGTGCATCACAGCGCTAGTCTAGTACGTGAACTATGTTGTGCACCCATCACAACACTAACGACTGGTAATGCAGGGTCGTACCGATCGGTACGCTTTCCGGATATTCCCATACAAAATCTCGTTAGGCAAATACTTGGCTGGTTGGTCTGGTGGCGAGTGCTCAGTACAAAGAGTTAGAGAATTCGTTAATGCCGCACCGGTGCAGCTGATCTACCGGGTACTTTTCTATGTCAGCTATACTATATAGATATCCGACTTCGACCAAATTTGGTGGAATTATGGAAAAGCATAGCAAACTTGTATGGCTGGGTGGCTCAGCTACTAATGTGCGCGACCGCTGAGCAAGAGGTCGTGGGTTCGATCCCGCCTCGGAACATCTAATGAAAAGTTTTTCTTTGAATAAACTTTACACCTGGTCACCCCTCTCTGCTGTTGGTGCCAGCTTTGTAGTAATTAGCCATGAAAAGCTTCTCAAACTGCCGTTTGGGTTCGGCGTAAAACCGTAGGTCCCTTTCTCTTGAGCGAAAATTAAAAGCGCACAAATCAAGAGATTGAGAGAAGCTCGGCTTGGCCCTTCGGGGATGTGTCAAGCCATTTTACATTTAAATTTTACATAGCAAACTAAGAAATACGAAGTTTGGAGGCGTTTCCATTGAAAACAAAAAAGTTTTTCTTACTAAAACTAGTTTTTCGGCCAATGGTTCCTATGATAGCTGTATGCTACAGTCATCCGATCCGGCCGGTTCCGACAAATGTGCAGCGTATTTGTTCCAAAAGACTTCGTGCAAAGTTTGGTGAAGATAGCTTTTAAACTGACGAAGGAAATCGCATAGAAACAGACGAACGGGCAGATGGACAAGCCTAAATCAACTTAGCTTGTCATGCTGATTAAGAATATATATTTTTTATGTGGTCGGAGATGCTTCCTTCATTGCGTTACAAACATCTGAACAATTTTATAATTCCATCTGCTAGGGTAAAAAATAGAATCAATTGGATATCAAGTTCATAGAATTCTCAACTCTTTATTCGACACATAGCTTAATAAATAGGCTTGTTGGTATCATCGCTTGAAATTCATTAATGAGATGGATGGGAATTCGTCGAAACAGCTATTTGAGTATCCAAAGCTGCCCTTATGTACAAAATCTTTGTTAATTTTGTTGATTATCGAACTATAATCAATCCTTAAGACTGCTTACTTTCAGATAAAGTGTAAACATAAGTGGAATTTTTATTTTATTTTATAATGTCTAAGGAAATAAAATGGCAAGGAAGTTGTCGCTGTTGCGTTCATAACCGAAACTGTAGCGGTACAATGGTTAGGTTCTTTTCGGGTTCTAAAATTTCGGATCTCGAATACCGTTACACAAACAATTAAAATATCGGACTGACTTTTAGTCGCTTTTTTCGGTATAAGTTCCAGTTCCGGTTTAATTTTCTGATTGTAAGTATGTAATTAGTGTTCCAAATCATTCGGTTTGAAATAAATCAGGGCTGCTAACCGGTTTTGAACCTAACAGTTCAACAAAACTTATTGAAATGGAAAAATTTGACCTACGGTCTAGCGATTTCTTCTGTTGTCTGATCTGTTTTCGGCGACTGACTCTTATAATCGGTAGGAAAGCTTAATAAAACATGTAGTAAACCGTTCAGAGCAACTTATGGGATCTCCACCCATAATAGCCACTGTATTTAAGATCCTCGACTCCAAAGCTTATTAAATGATTTACAAAACAAGAGCTTAACACTAACATTTCTCATATGTAGACTATAAAAGGGAATTTTACTTCACAGTAAATAATATTTGGAATATTCCCATGAGTTCTACGATTCGCTTCCGACTCAAAAACGACCAATTTTCACACGATTGGTTTTTAGGTCGAAAGCGATTTGTAGAATACATGGGATAAAATTGATTACAAAATAAATTTTATTTTATTTTAATGTTGTTTAAAGCATGGGCTGAACCAATGTTCCAAACCAAAACCTTCGACCGAAAACCTTGAACCTCAATTTTCCGCCATTGTTCCGAAAAATTTGTTGGATTTTGCAGCCCTGATCTGTGATCTGTGCCAAGTTTTAAAGATATTATAAATGCCGAAAATAGTTTTATCAGGGCGAAACTACTTATTTTGTAGAATAAATAATTCTTACACATTATAGATTCCCTAAGCTTAGGTACAGTTCTAAATCAGTAATGCAATTATACCCTGATTTTAACGGTCTCGATCTATAAACATGGCTTACGAAATGCATGGCCTAGGACTTTGTGATGTTTGCTTCTTTTACTGGACTCATGGGTGAGTTTCATGAGAAGTGCCAAGACAGTATTGAAACCATTCATATATACATAGGTGCAATTTCTGATGCTAATGCTGAACTCAATTCTAAGGCATACTTCTTAAGGGTTTGCCATATGGAAAAACTTTTATGTTATAAAAGGAACAACTTAAGCTGGTTTTTTATGCTATGTTATTGAAACAAAAAAGTGTTGTTACTCGAGTCTTAAACACAAAAGGCACTTCATCTAATTAAATATGCCAAACTATCCAAAGGATGTTTACAAAACTAGCATATTTGATGTCTTGCCAAGCAGCTTACGTTCTGCTAATGCTCCATAGGAAGTCACAGCTGGTTCACTCCTGGTAGCATTGTAACACTTTAGCGTTTGCACTTGCTTTAAAGTTTAAATTTTATCCACGCGCTTTATTTATTTATAATTTACGAAAAGTTCCCAGCCTCACACACACTCTCTCTATCGCACGCACACACACATATTTATGGTCTGGATATTTTCGCTTTCCGTGAACACTTAGTTTTCTCCGCTCCGTACCGTGCTGTGTTCCGATGCCGATGCTTCGTCGTCTGTGGCTATTGTTACACTAATTTGGTTTCACTGCCTTACTCCGCTTCTTTGGCTTTTGACGGTGTGATTTGTGCCATGATTTTCATCTGATGGAACTTCGTGTGTTGCTGTCGACGCGGAGTTTGTGTCGTGTGTAAAAAGCTTTTCCCTTCAACTCAGGCAGGCAGTTGTCGTGCGAATGAAGCGTGCATCGTTGGCGGTCAGGTCTTTTATAGTCCTCCCAGCTCCGGCTATCAGAGAACATTTCCGATGGCACTTATGCCTTCCGTGTTTGCGCTTCGACACGCACTGCCGTTTGACCAGGACATCATTATTATCATCATTATCGGATGTCAGTCAATGCTTTTTTCAATGGAGTCTTTCTTTTCCAATAAAGTATCAACCGAAAAAGAAAAGGAGTAATTTTTCTCTCATTTCATTGCTTTTATTGTGTGCGCACAATACCAATTTTATACATACATACAAACGTATTTATATGCACGCACTTGGACATGTTTACGTTCCAAGCATTCCTTGTGAAATATTGTCCTGTGTATTTTACTGCTCTAAGTTGTTGTTAACTATTTAGGCAGGGATGGTGAAGTTTTGGGTAAAACCATTCAGTGTGTGCTACCATTTTATGCTAAAGGCAAACTTAAATAAATATTTGGGAATATTTTCAGACTTAGATTTAATGTATAGCGAATTGGTAAAGTTATGGTAAAGTAAAAACTAAAAAGATCACATAACATTTTATGAAAGTGGACCAAAAATCAGGGATGCAAGCCGATCGGAAATAGGAACTGGTTAGGGTTAGTAGTTACAGAGTTTTTGAACGGCAGGTTGGGTTTATTAGGTGGTTTTTGAAGCCATCTAAACCGCGGTTTCGATTCGGTTCAGTGTCTAAATTTCAATTTACTTAAAACTAGCTGACTAGCTGAGCTACGTTCCTTGCCTGGGTATTGAACCCGGGATCTTCAACTCTCGTTCTTAACACGAAAGTCGGCATCTCAACACTGTCGACTATCGACCCCATGACAATATTGGGGATAAATAACTTCTGAGATATGGCTCTGAACCACTTTTGAAGCGTTTTTAACCGCTTTTGAACCGGTTCACAGACATGACACATAGCCTATGACTTTTTTTTGATCGGGATGAACATACTGTGAAAATTTTGTAAAGATCGGTTCAGCGGCTTGGACGCCTATAAGGAACATACATATGTACATACATGCATACTTACAAACACACTTACTTTCGCTTTTTTATATATGTATAGATAATACAAAAGAAACCTTCCTAGGTGGCGCCGTTTGTAAATTTCAATTTTGCCCCTAAAAAAAGCACCCTAATGCTCATATTAAACAAATTCACGGCAACAAACACAAAATTTTTTCGGAATTCCGGTTTGCTGGCTCGATACAAAAATTTCCAAATGGTTAAGGTTCGGAAGTTTGAGGGTCAAGGTTTTTGGACGAAGGTTTTTGTTCGAATCTTGGTTCAGCCCATATTTTACACAATGTTAATAAAGAAAACAAAAAAAATTTATTTATTTAGAAATCAATTTATTCTCTACAAATCGCTTTCGTCCTAAAAACAACACAAAGCTTATGGTAATTGGGGTCATTTTAGGATCGGAAGCGAATTGAAACATACATGGAACTATTTAAAATATAATTTACTGTGAAGTTAAATTCCATTTCGTAGTCTACAAATACAAAATACTACCATTTATTTTTAAAGAAGTTAAAGAGAGCAAAATAAAAGTCGGAATTCCGGGTTCAAACCGGTTTGAACCCCTGAACAACACGCTTTGATAGCACTGTTAAATTATACCTTCCATTTACAGAGAGCCTCCATTGTAATAAAAACATCATATAACAAGTGAAAATGTTCTTCTTTAATCGTTCATTTTTATTCAGTCAAAATTGTTCACTTTCTCTAGCTTAGCCTCTCTTGTTCAGTCTCTTTTGCTCTGTGAGTTATTCAGTATGTTGCTCAGTGACATGTTCACTCAATTTGGTGACTCTTCAGTTGTTTTTTGTCCGCGTGTCTGATTGTTTAATCCCAATAACTTGCACAACCATTTTACAGATGGCTAACATTCCGCAGTGTTGTGACCAGCAACGCAGCATTACAACTAGTTCAAATAATCGCCAATTGTCACAAAGCCCAGATGAACAACTGAACAACTGAATAACTGAGCAACTGAGCAGTTTGAGTGAGTTGACTCACTTTGAAAAAAAGAACAACTGAACATGTTAAGTGAAATGACCCAACACTAGTCTCGGATCTCTCACACAAGTGGAACGAGTTCCAAAGAATTTTTATTGATAACACAATCTACCCGACAATTTCTCGTATGGTTTTGGACCAACGAGAATTAAGTTTCTCTTAAAATCGAAGTCCGCTTTTTGTTAGAGATGCGGGTTTCAAACGGACATCAGTTATTACAAAAGCTTCTCTTAATTTCGAAAATCGTTTTTCTTTAGAGATGCGGATTTCCAACGAAAAAGATTCAGTTTTGAACCGTTTTTGACCCGTTTTCGCTATCGTGGAAGTGTCGAGAACGGATCCGAAAACGTGTAACGAGAACTTCCTTTTTGCTGCCACAAACTGAGCGATAGAAAATACTTTTTTCGGACCGAAAACGGAACACATTCTCGATAGTTTAGTAAGAGAAAATTTCTTCAAAGTGTCGAAAACGGATTCGTCCTCGAGGCCGATTGTCGGGTGGGATCACGTCTACATCTTGATCTTTAAAATGTATATTTTAAACCTTCTTCAGCTTTAAAATAAACTCTTCCAAAATTTTCTGCCATTTTTTTAGCGAAGATATTAACGTTCAAAAAGACCATCTAGAGTCACCACCAACCCTTCAATATACTGGACCTTGTTGCCTAGTGTAATTCAAAGAACGAGCTTTCATAAGAATTGTGACAAAATTTGATTCAATTTGGATCATTACTTCTCTTTGAACTTTTTTGCTAAATGAGGGAAAATTCTGTAGAAGCCAAGCAGTGGGTGGATAAATGTTATAAGAACTCTTCTCCTGGAAATTTATGATTGCTATTCTGACTTTAAATGCGCAAGAGCACTGACGACGCTGAACGCCCTGACCATCAAAATGAGGCAGATGCACTCAAAACAAGAAAACAAGTCGGTCAAGGCAAACTGTAATATCAGCCTTGTTCTCAATTCCACTTCAACAAATGATTTAAGATTTAAAAAAGGTTTTTGATTTAATTTTGGTCTCTAAATCGCAAAACTTTTGCGAAAGTGGAATCAAGAACAAGGCTGAATGTCTTGTTTACTTGTTTTGTGTACGAACTGGCTCCTGTTCTAGTTCCACCCACTATCCTACACATCTCTAGGACTTTTATAACCGCTCATCAGATGTATCATTGCTGTAGCCTTTCGTTTTTGTGGAGTGGGTGGTGGTCTGGCTGGGCGCTTGTCTGTATTTTAATGCTATTCCATTTTCACGCACATTTTTGTATATGTATGTAAGTGGGTATGTACAATATGTACTCCTCTTCTCACCCGCTCCCTCTCACTCCCTCTGCTTCCTCTAGCTTTTATACTTTATGTGCTGTTTTAAAAGCAATTTAAGGAGGATTTCGAAATTTGACAAAAACCAAACCACGCCAAAGTGTGTCCTTTCGGTCGTAAAGGATTTTCGGTGAGCTGTTTAAATAAACGTTGACAATTTTATGGGTTGAAACAGGAATTGATAAACTGTTGAAAAAAGCAGAGCACTCAAAATACAACATCAACAACAAATTCTATAATACCCACCACGTGCGCACGCTTGTAATGGGTTTTTTGGAGGTGTCTTGTGTTTAATAAGAGTTTTGTAGGGGTTCTGAAATTAATTGCCAATGTCTGGGCAATTACGTGCGGTTATTTGAGCCTTCCCTTGAGTGGAGCACTCACAATTGCTTAATTTAATGAGCGTGAGGACACTGGCCTTTATGATGAGTCCATGGTGTGTGACACGCTATCAGCTCGTTAAAGATACCTTAGAAGGCTCAAGTTGGGTTGTCAGTCGATGGTTCAGCTAAGGTTGATGTAGACGTAAAGTGGTGAACATTGCTCCTTTTTAAAGTCCTTTTTAGGAAGTCTAAAGGGGATATGACCACGTACAAAAATTCCCAAGAAAAGTTGTCAGAGATCTCCTTTATTATTTTGCCTAGAAAGTGAATTACAGAAATTCAGTGTGCATTGTGCTTAAACATCAAGATTTATTGGTGCTCTACCAGCTAATTATTTGGTCCTTCGAGCAGCCAATAGGTCTCCATTTCACCCTTACCCTTGACCTTTACCGTACCACGTGACTCAACCTTATAGCCCACTTCGCGTACCTTATGGGCCGTATACTGTGACAATTGTATCCTCCAGGGATCGCAGCTGCTCTCCATGCGTGAAGCCACATTTACCGTATCTCCAAAAAGACAATATCTGGGTACCTTAAGACCAACCACACCAGCCACTACCGGGCCGGAGTGTATACCCACACGTATAGCCACATCGGTCATCAGTTCTTGCGCTTTAAGTTTCATCACCCGCAAAGCCAAGTCGCAGGCATGTTCCGCATGTAGAGGATTGATATCAGGTGCTCCCGAGACCGCCATATACACCATACCCACAGTTTCCACTTTGTAGACAAACGGGGAAATGATTTCCTCATCCAAAGCGGAGAATACCTTGTTCAAAGTGCTCACCGCCTGCATGGCATCTTGTATGTTATTCGAGCCACCGTCATATACATTTAGCACCTCTATGAAGATGACCGATACCTCCTCGAAACTCTGGCACACATGCTCTTGACTCTTGCGCATACGCTCGGCTATGGGTCTGGGTATCATGGAGTACAGCAGTTCATCACCCTGACGTTTCCATGAATCTGCCAGCTCTAATGACTTTTCCAGCTCATCGGAACGTTGTTCTTCCTTCTCGAACATCATCTCCAGCTTAGAACAATGCTGCCAACCGGCCATTACCAACTCTCGACTCAGGCCATGCGGGTTGAGATCGTTTAAATACAAACCAATGCCATGCAATTCATCCAGATTCTCTATCAAGGGACTACACAGAAATATCAGCGAATCCACATCCTTGATATAAAACATCTGACCCTTTAACAGTATGGAACGCAAACCCTGTGAGTAACGGCGTTCCCCTGTGGCCGGATCGATTTCATCTTCACCGGCTGCTTCATCCACATCCTTGGCATGCTCATCGGAAAACTCTTTAGCCTTGGCTATTGCCATGGTCTGAGCCTCATTCAGCATCATCTCATCATAGTTCTCAAAGTCCATGTTAAGTACCGCATCATAGGCCGCGCGATTATGTCCCGTTCTAATCAATTCAAACTCAAAAAGCACCGCTCGCATCTGTATCAATGTATCCCAGTCCAATGTTGTATCCTTAGGTCGGCGGCAATGAAACAAATCCATCAAATGAGCTCCTATAAAACCCATGGGATTAGCCCCTGGATTATGCAAGATCCAAGTCTCTATAATCTTTTCGCCCGCATGCGTAATCTTCATTTCATGATTGAGCACCACGGTGAAGGGGAACAGCTCTAAAAACACGTTCAAATTAACCGTAGGCATTCTCAACTGTGAAGGATGAGCCTCTGTGTTCACACGCTTGGCCATGTATTCGGTATTATCAAAATCCAGTCGATACTTTACAATCACCGTCAAGGGACCGTCCATCAACTTAATGGGTCCCGCCGTTCCACCAGTTATATCATTCTGACTCTCAATCACATAGGCCTTGATCTCCAGACCATAGAATTCTCTGGCCACCTCTGTCATCTGACCGATGAGATATTTGGACATACCGGTGCGACCACTGCGATATAAGATAATCGCTCCATTGTCATCCATACTGGTCAGCTGCATGCTCGGCGACTTCATTTTGGGATAGGTAAAGCGCATAATCAAATGGATATTATCAATGGACTGCAGGAAGTCACAAAAGTAACGACCCGTCGAACGTATCATCTTGTCATAGCCAAAGTTACTGAAGAAACGCACAAAACATTTTCCAAAGAAGTTCATGCAGAAGTCAAAGGATTCACCAGTGCAGGCAGACAAGGCAGCCGCTATATCCGGCATTAGCTTATCCGGATAGATTTGATGTGTCTTGAAGCTACTGTGCTTGCAGTCGACGATTTGGCAAACCCTTTTCCATACCGAAGCACCATACTCCTCCTGCACATAGTGCTGAACACTCTCATAGAGCATGCCGTACATGATGAATGGATGGATGGATGGGTGGGTCGATGATCAAAACTGTAACGAGAATTATTTGAATAAAATGAGGAAAATTTAATGGAAATTAAGCTAAATCTGTATCTATATCTGCCGGCTGCACTCGGGGCTCGTAAACGGTTGCGTCAGAGAAAAAAAATAGCACGCCACGTGTAGAAAGTACAATCCCAAACGAAACGTAGTTCACCCTGCTAAATTTCACACGAAAATGTAGAAAACAGAAAGCTACACGAGGCGTTTAGAAAAAACTTCACGAACGTGTAGAAATAAAAAAAGTAAACGAGGCATGCAGAAAAGTTAAATGCTGCGTGGACAAATGCAAAAGCTACATGACAAGAGAAAGTATTTCTAGTATTTCTACATTTTTCATTAAGCTTTCTGAATTCCACACGGAAATGTAGGTTTTCTACATTAACGTTTAGATGTTGAAAACCTACACGCGCGTGTTGAAATTCTAAACGAAAATGTAGCTCAAAATCAGTACAGAAAAGCTAAGTTTTTCATCTAGAAAACTGTTTTCTACACGTGCCGTGTAGGTTTCGTAAGCAAACGTTAAAGATTTCAAATGCTAAATGCTACATTTAGAAAATCTACACGAAACGTGTAGCTCATTGTCGCTTGTGACTTGCGGCATTGCTGCGCGAGTACTTATATAGTCGTATGGGTAAAGCTAACGGCAATTGTGTGTAAGTTTCCGAGGCAAGGTAAATGAGTTGCGGTAAGTAAGTAAAAAAAAATTAAATTGTTAGTTTTTCGAAAGGAAGATCCTGCCCTTTTTTGAGCCCGTTCCTCCATTCCCTCCCATACTACCCCCCTCCCCACATTCCCTTGAGTAAATAGTTTAGTTAAAAGTAGGATTTTTCTTATTTTTTTTTTTGTGTGCTAAACGTGGCGCTTAAAAAAGCTACATGCCGCCTTTAGAAATGGGAAAGCTAAACGTGGCGTTTACAAAAGCTACACGCCGCATGTAGATATGAGATAGCTAAACGTGGCATGCAGAAAAGCTACACAAACGTAGTGGGTTGAAAATCCCTATGAAACGTGTAGGAAAACTACTAAACTGCCGCCACACTGAGGGCAATATATAAGACCAAAGGGAAGGCCTCGCACGCTTACAAAGGGGAATGTCTGTTTAAGGCTGTCTTCGTCGTTTCGTTTGGAAATTTGCTTTCTCTTTTATAAAGCTACTGAAAAACTAAAAAGTGAGCAATTCCATTCAGAATTGAGAACAGCAAATCCATATCGAAGCGGAATTGTGTTCGAATAGTAGTTTTCAAATAGTAGTGGAAATGAGATTAGATGTATGTCTGTACGTAGTATAAGTTTGCTTGTTCCTTATAGTAGTTTAAATTTTTACGAAGTTATCAAAGAATGTTCATGTCGATCAGGAAAATGTCATAGCCTATATCTCAAGTCTGTGAACTGGATCTAAATCGGTAAAAAAAGGTTCAACAAGTGGTTCAGAGCCATATCTCAGAAGTTATTAAAGCTATGAGCCTTAAAATTGGTGTGTGAACAGGTAGTATAAAGCTTGATTATTTTATGTTCTGAACCAGTTGGCTGAACTGGTTCAAAACATGGTTCAGAGCCATTTCACAAAAGTTATTTAAGCTATGTGCCTGAAATTTGCTGTGCAGGTTGGTTATATGGAGTTAGATGTTTTACTGGATCAGGATTGGTTTTGAACCGGCGAACTATGAACTTGAAATATGTTTTGTTGGTTGGTTATATGTAGTTGGATATTTTCCTGGTTCAGGACTTTTTTGAACCTGTTCAAAAGTGTTTCAGAACCATATCTCTGAAATTATTTTAGCTATGAACTTTAAACATGGTCTGCAGGTTGTTAAGAAATTATTAAAGCTATGAACCTGAAAATTCATTTTTATGTAAGTTATCTGCAGTCAGATATTTAACTGACTTAGGACTGGTTTCGAAGCTATTTGTGTCGCGGTTGGTAGTATGTAGTTATATATACTCCCGACTCCTAACAATCCGGCTAAGCTGGTTCGAAAGTGTTCGAAGTCCACATCTCAGAAACAATTAAAACTGTGAAATCTGGAAACTTGGTCTGTTGGTTTATAATATATTCATACATATCTCAGAAATTAGTACAACTATGAACTGAATATTTAGTAATTAGGTAGAAAATATGTATTACGCACGATCTTTATAACGAATTTATAACTGTTTCCGAAATAGATTAGTCGCCAGCTTAAACTTGAATATAAGCGCTCTCATAAAAACATACCCATAGAATGCAAAAGACCCGAGGAGCATCGCCGTCGTTTCAGCTAGTTAGATATGAATTTGAAAAAGTCTTATCAATAAGAAAAAAACTATATTTTCGCATAGAAATTAAATTAATCGAATATTTTTCTATTCTTAAAGAACTTTTGTGATATACGGTATATATTTGCAATGTGGTTTCGTATTCAGAGAAGTGGATCGAGGAATGAATATTTTTTAATATCCTTTTTTTGAATATCCATTTCTCATAACCTTTGGATGATTTTTAGCTTCGTTGAAATAAAATCTAAGATCCTTTTAACACTAAATGGATCATTTAATATCCAAAAATGGATATTAGAAAATAAATATTCCAAATGGATACCGAAATCGTCCAATGTTTTAATATCATTTTTCAACTTTGTAGTTTTGCTTAGTTATTAGTGTTCGATTTTAAACCTGTCTTGACTTCTTTTACAAACACTTACCCAATTTTTTAGCTGATACAGCAGGTACCAATTCCACTTATCCTGCGGCGGATTTCAATTTATAGTAAGTACACTTGTTTAATAAATCCTTTTCACTTCTGTTTCTCTTTTAGCTTTATAATATATCCCAGCGGGTGGGCATCAGTGCCTTGTTAATTTTTAATTCAATTTATGTTTCCTGCAGAAAAGCACAAAGGCAAGCATATCGTATGCTCACTGCAGTTTCCACACACTGGCAACAATATTCCGTTATTTGCTGACTTATTAATACAATTTTGTGGCAGCCACACTGCGGCCTGAGGCTGCTCGGAGATTGGTATCCATGATTTTCCTGTATGTTTGAGTGTGACTGCCAGCTTTCGTCTTCGTTATGCGAATGAAGCGTTTGTCGTTGACGGCCTGGTCTTTTATAGTCGAACAATACCTCCCCTAAGCTTTAGTTTAGCTCCTTCCCATTTCAATGCGATGCCCTCGTTGACTATGTTTCATTCATGTCATTGCTCCTTGTTAATGCCAATTGACGGTTTCTTTTCGATAAAATATCAAAAATGAAGTATTTTTTCCTACTCTTTTTATGAGTTTTATAACCATAATTCACACGCACACAAAACCTTCTTTCGTTCTTTTGGCACTCCGTGTGAATTTATTTTCCTTTTGTGTAAGAGGTTCCATTTATGTGGCGGTTTTTTTTTTTTGGTGGGGGTTAACTGATTAGATGTTTGAATAGTGGTTTCGATTTGGACATGGTTTATTGAGTTGGGGAAACAATTGTAGTAACCTTTATTGCTGCTGCCTGTTACATAGTCTATATTATTTTATTCATGGATGAAATGGAATCTATTAGATCCATAGTTATTAACTAAGTACATAATTAGACACTTATCAGACATTATGAACTTCTAAAACAGACATGCCCAAAAGTAGTACTGTAACATTGTATGTACTTTGAGAGGGCCTTAGAATACAAATATTTCTTAAATTTCAATCCAACCACTTAGTAAAATGCCTTTTAACTGGATATTACCCTCGTCTTAGCTCAGCTCATCAATCAAGAGACAAGCTTTCATCGTTAATAATATTTATCGTGTTTTTATAACTTTTATTATGTACCGATTGCGTGACTTCGTCAAGTCCTACATCCTTAACGTTCATACCTACCTATCTGTATCTTTTATTTGGCAACATAAGCCAAGCCACAAGTGAAATGTCAACGCTCTCAGCTTTTACCTCAATCAATCGAGTGGAGTGGGTGGAGCGAGGGAAGCTCTAATTAAGTGCGCTGTCACGTTTATATTCTAACCAAATGCAAATATCATTTAAAATGTCAACATTGTGGCTGAGTTGTGTTGTGTTTGCCATAAATCCTTTCTGGCCAAGTGTGTATCCAAGTACAACAAATGTGGCACTCAGATGTCACCTATGAAAATTGTGTATTAAATCCGCTTAACTGACTCAGAAGCAAACATAAATAGCAAAGTGATGGTTGAAATGTGTCAAATGATCCTACTTAAAACGTCTACCTCTAGCAATGAAGGCAACTAGGCTGGGTGCTCATGGCAACTAAAGGATACATTAAAATTGGAAATGGCCTGCTTCAAGTCGTGTGCTACAGTGTACTACATTAAGCTGCATCTGTACTTAGGTACAGTAAGAAAAGCGAACTCCTTTTTGAACCATTTCGTTACTGAATTTTCGTTCACGAAAGTGCTAAGCCTTATGGCTTACCTGTAATTTATCCCAATATCTCACGTGAGGTTGACAGTCGGCAGCGGTAAGACACCGACTTTCGTGTTAATTACGAAGTCTCGAGTTCTATTCCCAGAGAAGGAACGTAACGTTATAATTTTGTTTTTTTTTTTTTGGGCTTCTCAGTTACCAGAGCATTTTCGAAAACATTATATCGGATATTTTTTTCCAATTTATTTGGCGACCTTTCTAATGTTTAATTAGTAACGAGTTCGCTGGTTCGAGGTCAAGAAGTTGCCTTTGTACACAACTAAAAACAACTTATGCATTGACAAACCAAAAAGAGCGTGGACAAACCTTTACAGCTGTTTCATGGATATCCAAGTAGGTGCTGGGCTAAGTTCGGAACGGAAAGTCCACCTACCAATCTGTCTACAAAGTCTAAATAACGAACTCTACTCGCCATTGTTTTGCTACACCTTTTTTTGTTTATAAAATTAAAACGAATGAATATTTTTCAAAACTTTTTTCTTCTTTTTATTCGGCCACTCAATGGCAACAAATCGTAGAACAACTTTTTCTAAATGGCCGCTCTTAAAGACTCAATATTTGGGTGTCGAGTAGAGCAAGCCATAGCCTCGAGAACGGACCACAGTTTGTAGTCCAATGGATGAAGTTTTGACTCCTTTTTACACAAAAATGGAGCTTGATAACCCCATGATCCGGCCATCCGGTGACCTCTCTGAACTCTCGGAATGAGTTTTGATGACACAGCATACATTCTATAGTCCTGTTTGTTAAACGATTAATCTATTCGTCTGTGGGATTTGTTCGAGCACTGGCGACGCAAGTGGCTGGTGTGTCTCTTGTATGCACTAAGTCCCAAGTCACGTATTAGGATGCGCCATACCATACCTAGATTAAGTGTGATTCGGATTTTGAAAATTTTCCCCCTACACCCTTTAACCGTAAAAAACTGTCAGAGCCACAATTTTGTGGTTAGAGCCACGTGACTCAATATGTATCAAGAAAAGCCCAATATTTATCTATTCTGAAAAGTAAGTTATACACGAAGCCATTCTACTTTATAGAGCGAGGCGTACAGCATCGTCAGCTGGGAAAACGCATAATATCAAGGAAACAGGGTATTTTGGAGTCGGAGTGTTTGTTTTAGCAAAATGCACTTAGTGTATTTTTTAGATTAGAATTCACAAGTAAGTATCATCTATAATCTATCCGGTTGGCCTATTTGCCCAGGCCCACCTTATTGAAGAGTTTATCCTTTACAATCTGTGCCATCAAGCCATGTATAAGCTCAATGGTGGAGCGACTGCAGTCACGTGTGGCCTTGGATAGCTTATCCTCCGAGCGTTTCTCATTGACATCGGTACCTAATGATAATAATTATGGATTAACTTTAAGATTCAAGCGCCTCTAAATTTGTTGTGCTTCCACACTTACCACGTCCCAAAAAGTTTTCACTCTGCTCCAACTTCTCGGATAAATCCATTATCTGGCCGGTGGTGTACTCTGTGTTGGTTAGCAATCCGGAACTGCCCAGTGTATTTACCCAGTACTTGTTCCACAGGGAATCCAGCAACTTGCGATCCAGTGCTGATTTAAAGTAACTTATCTCCAAAGGATAATATTGCTTGCAATGCACACCGAAATCCTCGATCTTATTCAAGGGTATAGTCTGATACTCAGAGGGTTCCTCATTGGGCGGCTTATAGCCCTTGGGATAGGTGCGGAAGGCACCAAGGCAAACCTTGCCCGCCGACACAGTGCGCACCGGATCCACCACAATGGCCACGAAGGGCTCTTGATAGGTTTGGTTGAGCATTTGGGTGGAGACATCAATGCCGGATAGCCAGCAACCATATCCGGGATGGCTATGATACCAGCCCACTGCATGTTCCATGCGTCCCACCTCCTTGGCAGCCTCCATATAGGCAGTCATGTACTCATATGCCTGGGCTTGGGCATTTACACGCGTCTCAGTGCCCTCCACGGGCAAGGCAAAGGCGTCCATGACTATCTGTAGAGGGGGTGCGATTGGGGGTCAGTCCTTTGTTTTAGTCTCTTCTCAACACTCACCATGGTGTTGTCTTCCACTTTGCCCAGCATTAGGCCCATCACTTCCAGTGTTCCGCCCGAACGGGCATGCATGACCATCTTAAGCAAGGCGAGGGCCGAGATTTTGATGTCCTTAAAGAAATGAGGGTCCTTCTCCCAGGGCTTGGCATCAATAATTTGTCGCTGTTGTTCGGCATCGTAGCGAAAGATCTCATCGCAGCTGGGGAGAGTCTGTATGTTGTTCTCCAACTCCCAGGTCTTTTGTGCAGATTCAGCGTCCATTTTGCTACAAATTAAAAAATATTTTTGTTAATGTCCGATTCCGATGCCGACTCTGCCGAAAACTGTATCGTACAACGGTCACCCTGCCGCTAGCCAACAGTGCTGCCGACCCTTCAGCAAGCTAAATCCACATTCAAAAATAGCTAGAAATGGTTTCAAGGTAGCTATATAGCGTGCTATCATACTGGCATGTTCCGGGTTTCACTTTTATTAATTCGAATTTGGTACATATAGTTTTTCTGGTAGATGAAAAGAGTAGTCTGTATCAAACCCCTCAAATTTTTACTTCCTTTTAAAACGACGCACTCAATATGAAAGCTTTTAAGAAGACTTACTCCGTCAATTTTGAACAAAAACCACTTAAGTAAATTCGAAGGTGATTTTACATAATAAATTTGGATGAAACGTATTGACAGGGCAGGGATAATAGGCTGAGTACAATTCTTGTCGATTTGCGGAATTTGTGAGAGCAATCAACTCGATTTGTAACAATTCCACTCGTTTTCGGAATTCGAAGCAGGTTCGTATATTTTTCAAAATAGCTCTAATTCCCGCTAGTCGCCTAATTACAAATTTGTCGCCAGCAGCATTCGAAAAACTCTAGAAAAAATATCTAAATTGGTAACACTGCTAGCCGTTTTTACGACAGCTTAGTTATTTAAATAAGTTATTTAATACTCTAGTAAATGGCAGTACAAAAATGTTGTACTTGTTTTGCATAGAGATAAATGTGTGTGAATAAAGATAATATGATTATGTCTTACCTTCTGTGCTTAGCTATTTGTCGGCTAACCCGCTCAACACTGGTCGATGGTTATCGAGCCGGCGATAAAATGACGTATGCTTCAATCAGCAAACGGCACCCCTTTTTTCTTTGAATTTGAATCTAACGCCTTGAAAATCCATAACTGCAAAAGATTGGCACTCCGGTTTTGCGCGTCCATTGCAAAAAAAAAAATGCCTGTACAATTAAAAGTAAAGTTAAAGCTGGAAATTCAACATTATCAAACTTAATTAAATGAAATTAATATAATTAAGCGGAAAGTTTAAGCGAGTGCAAGTGAAAGTTAGTGAAAAGTTCTTGATTTTGCTGTTTTTTCGGGTAGCCAAGTCGGACTTGTTTTTCTTTTGCATTCCGGCTTCGCTTCCTTTTTTGTGTGTTTGTCTCTCGCTCGCACCCAAGCGAACTTTTTTGCGCCTCTCCCACACACCAAAATGTCTCTGGATGGCGCCCAATTGCGATATGTGGACGAGAAGGGGGATACCATTGTGGTGGCGGCCAAGGGAAGCGCCTTTCAAATAGGCTCCAATTTGCACTCGGACCTTATACTGCCGACTGGCGGCGGCCAGGTGGAGAGTCTGCACTGCGAGATAAAATGCGACGCCTTCGGCAGGGTGAGTAGGGAAAATGTTTATCGATTAGCCAAGTGATTGATAATGCTGCTCTCCCGTCCGAGTAGGTGACCATCAGAAATCATTCGCTGCTGAATCCAGTGCAGCTCAACGACAAAGAAATCCAAGGCAAGCGTCCGCTATTGCATGGAGCCCGCTTAACCATATTGAGCAAGGCATATACATGGGAATTTCCCAGAGTATGCGAGGCGGAGCATGTAAGCAGTCCAGAGCCCGGCACACCAGAACGTCCACCGCCTGCCGAGCAACCTTCCAACTCGTGTCCGTCATTAAAGGTGAGTGTGGTCAGAGAAAGAGAGAGGGCGAGGGTGGCGTGTAAGATCACTGGTTAAAGTTGGCTAACTGTTTCTTGGTTTTTTATTTCTATTTACAGACTCGCCGTTCGCCCATTGATAAGCGTTTTACCGTGCACAAGTAAGTGAGAGCCAGGTAGCGGCTGTTAAGAACCAACCCCTGTTAAAGTGTTTGTTGTCTGGGCAAATCCGTGAGAGATTTAAGATTTTTTTAGCGTCGTGATAATTTATGATAGGGCGTTACTCCGTCAAGAAAGCGAGAACATTTCCCTATTAGTAGGGGCCCTTACAGGACACTGCCTAATAGGAAAACACACCGCAAGGCTTGGCATCATGTACAATGACTTCTGTGAAGCTGCTGATAAAGAGGAGAGAGTACTACAACACTTTTCCCCAAAGGTCTGTCAGACATCCCTGTTATTGAGTTAAAAAATGTTAAAAAACTATAAATACCTTAATTTTTTTATCAACGGCTTCGGTTTATCTTGTCCATTCATTTGATTTACACTAATTAAGAGCTTTATTTCCAGATCAGTAATCTATTTGGGTGAAGTATCTGTTGAATGCTTCAGATCGAGGCTAATTTAGATAGCACTGTTAGATTTATTGGAGGTCCACTACGGACATTTTTTAATGAAATTTTCCATTTTCTTGCTATCAATGAAGAATTTTACTTAAGAGATTAATTGCATAATTTTGATGAAGCTGCCAATACCGTAAATGGTCAATGTTGTTCTAAGGCAGTTGCTTGTACAAAAATGCTCATAATCCGTGAACCAAGGCTTCGTTGGTGACTTTATGACCTATATGGAGAAGTTCGTGGGTGAATCTTAAATTGGTACTCCATCTCGCGGTTTTTTGGCTGACTTAGTTTTTGATAAAACTCTACCGTGCGGTTTTAAAGATATTCAAGGATTTAGGTTTGACCCCTTCTGAAGGTACCTTAACCATTTGTACGATAAACGCGATCTCTTGATATTATGTTCCCAATGACCATGTCCGTGTTTACTGAATTTTGTAGATTTTTATCTTGAAGCATTAACAATTATGTCGAAATTGTTGTCGTTTTGTGTTGCTAGTACAACAGTACCCATAGAACGCGACCCTAGGCTATAATTGAAAAACTGGGTATAAGGTGATGCTTACAGAAGTCCCTTCTATCAGAATTTAAGGGTCTCATCCCGGGTTTTCGTCGTACTGTGTTATATGGCCTGGCCTAAGTGAAGTTTTTTTTCATTTCAACCATTGCAATGCAACCTAATCTAACCTATTATACTCATTGTATAAAATGCAGGATTTGAATAATGCAGCATTAACATGCGCAGTTTTAAGAAGAAGTTTATGGCATTTTAATCAAGACACTGTATTCCCAAAATCGATTTTTTTTTGGCATAAACTCTAATTATAACATCATTTTATGATTAAAAAACTGTGTACCAAAACAATTGCGAGTACTAGTCATCATTCTGCATTTTTTTTTCAGGAAGGTTGTCAAGATAATCCGGAAACTTATGAGCATCTTCGGCACACCCGACATGTTTATTAAAGCATTTTCTCCTTTTTTTTCAAAATTTCTACTTTGACCTCCACTGGTTTTATTATTTTATTCCATGCGATTTTTTGTTTAGGTTTATTATATAAGCCCATTTAATTCACCGTTGAACAAATGTTGGCGCAATGAATTTGGTTTCCGTTTGACGAAGCTATTCCCGTTTTTCTGAGTACACATCGACAATCCAGTATTTTATTTTGAGTGTGTTTACATATTAGGATGTGTTTTAACATGAATGCCCCTAAAAGTATAATATGATTTGTTTGGCGGCAAATTTAAATAATTCTTATCAAATACATTAAAAAGTAAATTTATATTTACGTATGTAAAGGGTGATTTTTAAGAGCTATAGGAAAGTTTAAAAAAAAACATAAAATTCAGAAAAAAGCATGAAATCTTTATTTGAATCGATAGTACGGTCCATATAATTTAATGTTTGAAGATTATTTCATGCAAATGTTGACCGTGACTGCGCCTCAAATGGTCACGCTTAGTAAGGCATACTCTTCCAACATTTCGGCCGGTTCCGATAAATGCTAAGTGTTTCAAGTGTATGAAGCGGGCTTGCGTGAAGAGCTTTAACAAGCCCCACAAAAAAGTCTAAAGGCGTTAAACGCACGATCTAGGCGGCCAATTGCGGTCCGAACGTGAATAAAATGTTCACCGGACTCGCCTCTCAATAAGTCCATTGTTGCGCGTGTTGTGTGGCATGTGGCACCGTCTTGTTGAAACCACATGTCATGCAAGTCAAGCTCTTGCATTTTGGGCAAAAAAAGTTGGATATCATCTCACGGTAGCGCTCACCATTCACAGTTACGTTACGATTCGCATCATCTTTGAAGAAGTACGGTCCAATGATGCCACCAGCCCACAAACCGCACCAAACTGTGACTTTTTCTGGATGCATTGGTAGCTCTTGCAATGCTTCTGGCTGATATTCACTCCGAAACTTAGTCACAATAGCCCGAATAGCCGCTTCAGTGGGTCGATTAAACTGACCATAAAATGGAAGAAGCGCGCGATGAACTTTCTTAACAGACCAAGCATTTTGATAATAAAATTCAATAATTTGCAAGCGTTGTTCGTTTGTAAGACGATAAATGGTTAAATTATTGACCAAACTGAAGATGTTTGAATGTGAAACAAAACACGAAACGTGCTTGAGCTGTTTAAACCAGTGTTGCCAAAAAGATAATAGCTAAAAAACACAGTTCTAAACAGTGTTGCACAATACAAAGAATAGCATTAAACTACTCCGAATAATGTTAACCAAAAAATTCAGAAATTAGTTTTTCGAACATTTGCTTTAAGATCGTTTAACATCATTTACTTAAGGTGGTAGTTTCTAATTAAGTTTAACTTTGCTACAGGTGAATTTCTTTATAAACTTCTATAAAACATTGCATGTAAAACAAATCCAAGTGGCCGTGTGCAAACCGAGCTGTTCTGAATTCCACTTTACTGTGTTAATTCCGTTTCAACCTACAGTGCGGCGGCTGGCTAGGGTTGCTCATAGTGAAAGATTTCTCTAATCACTGCACTTTAAAGTTCTATTTCACGTAGCTATGCGTTTCCAACCATAGTTGATATGATTCATATTCATATGAAATATTTAAATATCTGGTTTAAGTAAATTTAGATGGATTCTGAAGAGTAAATTAGAGCTTTATAAATTTTGTGAGAATTAGGGGGAGATGATGACATCTCTGTCTGCTGACGATTAACAATTACGCGTGCATGGCAGCGAGCCATGTAAGTTTTCTTGAATCCGCTAATTCTGTATATGTTTTAATCGTTAATCATTATCCTCGATATTGGGCCTAATCCATTGCAGCTTTCACTACTGCATCAATTCCGATGATGAGGGTAACACGTCAATTGAATCACGTGATTTGGATGAATCACAATCGGAAACGCCACGTTGTAAAACACCAACAAACGACGAAGATTCTGTACCAGCCGTTGTTGATACACCGAAAGTTGATCTATTGGATGCCACTCAAAATAAGGAGAACACTACCAGCCCACCAGCCAGCCATAAGAAACTGCTGCAGCTTTGTGGACGCTCCGATGTGGTTATCACTTCATTTTCGCCACGTGAAACAGGCGTAAAAATTGAGAAATCCTTTACGTGTGTGTTGAGACCCCAAACGCCCAAGAGTGTGTATAGCACACCAAAGAGTGTGCTCTCCGAGCTCAACGAGGACAGTTGCAGTCGAGATCTGTTGGACTTTGCTACACCATCCACCTCCAAAAAGGCTCTGGCTGTGGCCCGGCGAGAATCCTCTATGTATTTAATTGATTTAACAACGCCGCAAAAGTTCCGTGCCACGCCCAAGCATACGCCCGCCAGTGTGGATACCATTTCTTCGGAATCCTCTGGATCTATTGAAATAATCAGTTCGGCAACGCCTGCTTCTGCTTCAGTTAAATCAAGATTGGCCAAGGCTTCTAAGCAAATGGTGACTGCCGCAGGCTCAGTTATCACACCCAAGCGAACACCCCAATCCCTGATGAAGCGAGCCCTGCTCACGAGTGCCAAAAAACAGATTGCAGAACAAACCCCCTCTGATCCGACACCCCAGCGTAAATCTTTATTGGATCCAAGACGCCAATGCAGGACCGCACCACGCCGCCTACCTTTTCATCCACAGAGACGCACTCCAGCACCGCGTAAGGATCAGGGCAAGGCCAAAAGTCCACAGACTTCTCCTCGTAAGTCCCGTGTGTCCTTGATGAGTCCGCGAGAGAATAAAATCTCTCAGCTGAGGAAATCTTTGGCAATAGCAAAGCGTAGTCCTAGTGTGGGCATGAGTAACAAACTGGTGGCCAAAGCGAGGCGTTCGCTTAACTCACCGAAAAGTGCATCACCCAAACCGGGATCGATAGCTGAAGTGACTAGCCCTGCCGTCATTGATTTTAATAAACTGCAAGGTGCTGGCGGGCTCAACAAAGAGTTGTGCAAGAAAATGGAAAACATTCTTGAGAAAAAGGCACGGCGGGCCTCCGAACTGAGATTGGCCAGAGAACAAAATGAAAGCAAAGATAGCCCCACACCGAAAATGAATGTAACCTTCGAAGCCGATGAGGTGGTGGGAGCAGCAAGCACAGAGGAAACCAAGGAAATGAACAGAACTTTTGACGCGGACGAAGTTATAGAAGATACTAATGAAAAGAACAAAACCTTTGAAGCTGAGAAATCGGAGGAAGTAACTACAAGACATAATGAAACCTTCAATGCTGATGATGAACTAGAAGAAGGATTCAGTTGAGACGACAAGTCCAAGTCTCGAGAAAACACCGAACGCCGAATCAAGCACCAGAACAGAAACTATTATTGAGGATAACATGGCTGAAGAGGTTTCCCTAGGTACACCAGATCACGAGCACAAAGGTGAGTCCCCAAAAAATACAATTTCTTTTCATTCTTTCCATAAATGTAACCATTCTTTTTTTCTTTTAATAGATGCCCCTGTAACACCCAAAACGGTGAATATCATTGATGAAACCATTTGCGATGAGGAAATAGAACACTTGAACCCAGTTACAGGTAAGTCTGGAGCAACAATTCCATAAAATAACTCATTGCTAAAAATTAAAAAAAAAAATTGCAAAAACCTGGGAAATTACCTAGCGTACGCTGTAGAGTTGCTCGGATAGCATGACTGGGTTCTTAAGGGTAATTTGACGGAAGATTGGACTGCCGTTAGTGTTCAATCACCGGAGGACCAGAGTTCGAGTCCCAGAAAAATAGTGTAAAGAAAAAAGTAAACATAACACACGACCACAAAGGGCCTTTGCTTCCTTTGTTATAATTAAAGGTTTGTCCTTAAATTAGATTGTTCTTTACACCTATCCTTTTTGTTCTAGATATAAATTCTATTCATTGAAAGAATCGCATTCTTATCTCTCAAATGAGACTTTTTCTTATCCCCTAGGAGAAACTATTTCTTATCCCCAGAAAGAATCGTACTTTTTACGCCTAGAAGTGTCGCATTTCTTTCCAAAGGGGGGATGTGTATGCGATATCGCTGGAGTAAAGCGATTCCTTCTGCAAGAATCTCATTCTTCTCTGCCGAGATAGAAAATGTTTGCTAGGCTGTGGTTGGTCAGTAACAATCTGATTGCTTCTAAGTATTGCAAGCCATTTCACAGTAACTGACGATTCAATTAATCGCGAAAACGACCAAAGAGGATAAATTCAGTAATAATGAAATTAAACTTAATGTTATTCAAGTGCGAATGCAGTCCCAAATCACAAAAAGCTGGCCAAAAGTTGTAATTTTGTTCCCCTGTATAATTGGTTTTCAAATTCAGTAATTGGATTTCTCGGTCTAATGTTGAAGACATACCTCGCAATATTGTTAAACATGACATTAATAGTGGCCGGGTGGCTTAGCGGCTAGTGTGCGCGACCGCTGTGCAAGAGGTCGTGGGTTCGATCCCGCCTCGGAACATCTAATGAAAAGTTTTTTCTTTGAATAAACTTTACACCCGGTCACCCCTCTCTGCTGTTGGCGCCAGCTTTGTTAACCATGAAAAGCTCCTTAAACTGCCGTTCGGATTCGGCATTAAACTGTTGGTCCCTTTCTCTTGTGCGAAAATTAGAAGCGCACAAGCCAAGAGATTGAGAGAAGCTCGGCTTTGGGGCTGTGTCAACTTGACAAACCATTTTACTTTTTACTTTACGTCGGCAATCGGAAGCCAAATTCATTTAAACATAAACATAAAGAATTAAATGGACTCATCTATATTTGGGTGGCCGGGTGGCTCAGCGGCTAGTGTGCGGGACCGCTGTGCAAGAGGCCGTGGGTTCGATCCCGCCTCGGAACATCTAATGAAAAGTTTTTTCTTTGAATAAACTTCTCTGCTGTTGGCGCCAGCTTTGTAGTAATTAGCCATGGAAAGCTTCTCAAACTGCCGTTCGGATTCGGCGTTAATCTGTAGGTCCCTATACGCGACCTGCTCTACAGCGCACGCTAGGCCATTTCCCAGATTATTTTCCACTGTAGCACGGTTTAATCAATCAACTTGTTATCTTTCTCAAGTCAACACACCCCAGCCAGAAGAAAAAGAGCCACTGGAAGAAGAGGCGGAAGTACCAGCACCACCTGGGAAAACTCCCATGCCTAGACGCAGCTCTCGACGCTTCTCAATGGAGCAAACCACTAGCACCACCACCCTGACACCCAGACGCAGCACACGACGTGCTTCGATGGAGGTCAGCAACAAACTGGAGCAGGAGCTACAGCAAGCCAGCAAACCCACACGTCGCGCCTCCTGTTCGTCAGCTGTGCAGTTACCCAAGGAGAGTCCAATGTTGGCCACGCCCAAGCGCAAGCGTCGCCTCACTGAGGAGTTGTCCACGCCTACACGGCAATCCAAACGTCTGCTAAACACACCTAAGCGTGGAATAGCTGTAGATGAAGCTGTTGAAGATATGGGCGTTATTGTCGAGGAGGAGCCCGTCCAAAAAGAAGGTAAGCTGGAATTTGTTGTAAATACATTCCCATTATCATAACTTCTACTTCTTTCTACCTTTTAGATGAAATTCCCGCCATTATAGCTGAGGACGAGGACTATGGGACAGAGCTCGCCCCAGCCAGTCATGACGAACCCGACAAAATTGATTACCACGGTCTCAAGGATTTGCTCAAGACACCCAAAAATTGCAGTACCCCTCGCTTCAAGGGCTTAAGAGAAATGATGCAAACACCTAAGATGCCAGTCTCACCCAATTTGAGTCATATTGAGGAGTTCATGGAGGAAAAGAGCTCCACCACTGTGGGACATGTGGGCCTAAAAACGCCTAGTGCTAGAAATATAATGATTCCCAATGAACCAGCCAGTGCTGTGTTGCTGAAATCTCGCACGGACACCCTGGCCACAGCCACTGAATATGATTTAGATGTCACGAACACAACCTTGCATCTAGATAACATATTTGAAGATGTGCCCCGAACATCACTTATCCAACTAGAGGAGGAGGTGAGTGAACATGAGTTGCAAGTTTCAGGACTCAGTACAGCGACTGGAGTTGATCCTCTGGCCGCATCCCAGAAAAATAATGATACCAACTCATCGGAGGCGCTCATTAGCATAAGTGCGCCGGTAGCTGGAACTTGTGCAAAGGATCCACTTACCAGCACCACCTATAAAGCCACCAAAGGCGGCGCAGCTGAATTGTGCACAGAGAACACCAGACCTGAGTCACCCAATATGAGTGGAATACAGTTACTCGATCAGAGCACAGATTCCCTGTTTTCGGAGCATTTGTTGGTATCTGGAGTGGATTCCAAATGCGATATGACAGTGGAGGATACCAAGGCCAAGCCACAGACAGAGGAAGACTCCGATACTGAATCCACTGTGGGATTGACGGAACCTCTGATATTAAGTGATGACGAGGAGAGAGAAGAACCAAATAGGTCAAACTTTACGGCTAAGATTGAGGAACCTTCAGCTATCTACAGGCTGGAAGAATCCAAGATACAGCAGCAAGATCAAGCTGAAGCATCAATTAAAGTAGAAGAGGAGGTCTTGGTTTTGCCAGAGCTTGAAAAGTCGAAGGTAGAGCAGGACGAAGTGGAAGAGCCATCAGTTGTTTCTGAGCTGGAAGAATCGAAAATACAGCAGGAAGATCCAGCTGATTTAACAGCTAGAGATGAAGAGACCTCAGTTGCCCCAGAACTTGAAGAATCACGGATAGAGAAAGTGGATGAAGCTGAAGAATCACATAAAGTTGAAGAGCTCTCAGTTGTCCCAGAGCTTGAAAAGTCGAAGATACAGCAAGACGACGATGTTGCAGAATCACGTAAAGTTGAAGAGCCCTCAGTTGTTTCTGAACTGGAAGAATCGAAGATACAGCAGCAAGATCAAGCTGATGTATCAGCTAGAGATGAAGAGCCCTCTGTTGTCGCAGAGCTCAAAGAATCAAAAACAGAGCAAGTCGAAGAAGCTGAAGAATCACTTAAAGTTCAAGAGGTCTCGGCTGTGCCAGAGCTTGAAAAGTCGAAGATGCAGCAAGACGAAGATGTTCTAGAATCACCTGAAGTTGAAGAGCCCTCAGTTGTTTCTGAGCTGGAAGAATCAAAGATACAGCAGGAAGATCACGCTGATGAATTACTTAAAGTTGAAGACCCCATAGTTGCCCCAGAGCTTCAAGAATCAAGGATAGAGGAAGTCAATGAAGCTGAAGAATCACATAAAGTTGAAGAGCTCTCAGTTGTCCCAGTGTTTGAAAAATCTAAGTTGCAGCAAGACGAAGATGTTCTTGAATCACCTGAAGTCGAAGAAACCTCAATTGTTCCTGGACAGGAAGAATCAAAGATACAGCAGGAAGAACAAGCTGATGAATCAGATAAAGTTGAACAGCCATCAGTCGTCCCAGAGCTTGAAGAGTCAAAGATAGAGCAAGTCTATGAAGCTGAAGAATCATTTAAAGTTGAAGAGATCTTAGTTGTCCCAGAGCTTGAAAAGTCGAAGGCACAGCAGGACGAAGATGTTGTAGAATCACCTGAAGTTGAAGAGCCCTCAGTTGTTTTTGAGCTGGAAGAATCAAGCATAGAGCAAGTCGATGAAGCTGAAAAATCACTTAAAGTTGAAGATCTCTCAGTTGTATCAGAGCTTGAAAAGTCTAAGTTACAGCAAGACGAAGATGTTGAAGAATCGCCTGAAGTTGAAGAGCCCTCAGTTGTTTTTGAGCTGGAAGAGTCAAGCATAGAGCAAGTCGATGACGCAGAAGAATCACTTAAAGTTGAAGAGCTCTCAGTTATCCCAGAGCTTGAAAAATCTAAGTTACAGCAAGACGAAGATGTTGAAGAATCGCCTGAAGTTGAAGAGCCCTCAGTTGTTTTTGAGCTGGAAGAGTCAAGCATAGAGCAAGTCGATGACGCAGAAGAATCACTTAAAGTTGAAGAGCTCTCAGTTATCCCAGAGCTTGAAAAATCTAAGTTACAGCAAGGCGAAAATGTTGAAGAATCACCTAAGGTTGAAGAATCAAAGATACAACAACAAGATGAAGCCGATGAGTCGATTAAAGTTGTTCCAGAGCTTGAAAGATCAAGAGTAGAGCAAGTCGATGAAGTTGAAGAAAGTGCCGATGTCTCGCTAATTGAAACTTCCGTGATTGATTTGGATGCAACAATAGATGATTGCCTCGATGATACTAAAACAGATAAAAGATTGGCCAAACATCCAGAGGCTAACACCACTACCAATGAGGATATTATTGAATTGGATAATTCAAGCGATGCTGAAGATCAAAGTCAACGCGAGGTTAGCGAAATGTCTTCAAAAGGTGAGGTAATTGAATTGGATGCGTCTAGCGATGCTGAAGTAGAGGAGAATAAACTAGCTGTGACTGAATTATCATTAGAAGAAACCAAGCTTGCAAATCAAGAGAATAAGGTCAAGGAGTCAGCAAGCGGCGTTGTGGACGTTACAGTTGAAGAGTCCTCCACTACAGATCAACAGAACATTACGAATGAGCTGTCAAGTCAAGATGTTTCAGTGAGCAAGGACTGTGAAACATTGTCTTCCCCTAAACCTACTGAGACTTCTATCGACGAACTTGTATCACCAAAAGCTACAATCATTAAGGACACTGCAGAAAAAGTTACAGAGAAATCTACACCTACAGATCAGCAGAACAATACCCCAGAAGACAAAGACAAAACTTCTCCTGAGTCGACTGAAGCGGTGGTACATGTGCAAGATGTTTCAATAGATCAACAAAACAAAGTCGAAGACTTATCAGGTCAAGATGTTTCAGCCCAGTTGAAGTCTGAAATTGAAATTTCGCCTGTGGAAACATCTGTCCTTGAAGCTAATACCAAAGTGAATCAAGAGCAAGTCAAGGAGTCTGAATCTGTTACCGATTCAGAACATATACCAGAGGATACATCAATAGTGCAAGTTTCAGAAGAAGAAACCAAGACATCAGATCAAGACGTATCAGTCAATGCGAAATCTGAAACATCATCTACCGAAAAATCAGCCCTTGATCCAACTGAAGCAAAACATGCCCAAGATTTGCAACAAATTATAACCGAAGAAACTTCAAGTCAAGATGTTTCAGCTAACTTGGAGCTTGAAATTGACATATCACATCATGTTGACAAATCTTCTCTTCAAGCTAAACCCGATGAGGATGTTCCAGTTGAAGAAAAATCATCTACCGAAAAGTCTTCAAGTCACGTCGTTTCAGACAATCAACCGTCTAAAATTTCATGTGCAGACAAATCATCTCTTGAATCAATTAAAGCAAAGCACGAGGACGTTGCAGTAGAAGAATCAAAGGTTACAAGCGTGAAAGACATCACTCAATCTGAATCTGCGTCTGCAGAGATATCTATTCTTGAACCCACGGAGTCTGACCCTGTCCAAGATGTAACAGCCATGGTGGACATTTCAGTCAAAGAAACTTCCCTTGAACCCACAAACGTTGCGGATGTTACAGTAGAAGAATCAACGTCTACCCAACAACAGAATAATGCCGCAGAGCCAACATCGGATGAACCTTCCCTTGAACCTGTTAAGGAAGCTATAAAAGAAGAAACTACTCCGTCTTCCGAAAGTTTAAGTGATGATGAAGTTATTCAACTGAAAGCTACAACAGAAGAAACTACTCCGTCTGCTGAAAGTTTAAGTGATGATGAGGTTATTCAACTGAAAACTTCTGACTTGAATGGTTCCAATACCGAAGAAAAATCTATGAACGAAAAAACCAACAAACAGAAACTGGAAACCACCTCCACCAAATCTATGGATGAGGTAATTGAATTAGATTGTTCAAGCGACACCGAGCTCGAACTGGCACATAATAAAACTAAGGAAGACCTAGAAAACAATGAACAAGCTGAATCCACTACCTTAGATGAATCATTAGATCCCAAAGCTATTGCTTTGAAATCTGCCAGTCTACCAGAGACCGAAGAGTTATCAGATATAATTGATTTGGATGCATCCAGTTTGAATGTGACAGAACTTGCCTCTACGAATACTGAAAAAATCGAAAGTTCTGCCATTGAAACCAGCAAAAATGATGAATCTACTAAATTGCCTAACCAAGTAACCATGGAACAGCAAGAAGATGAGTCAGTGATTGAATTGAATGCTTCAGTTGAAGCAATTAATGATGATGATTCGGCCTTCAAATGTACTGAAAAATTAACTGATTCAAGCAGAGCTGAAGAGGAAGTTCAAGATGTACCTACAATTGCCACCGTAGAGCTAAGTAACAAAGAATCGTCTGTAACGCACTCACCAACAGCTTCAACTATGTCATCAGATCAGCAGACACTTCATATCGAAGATGATAAGGTTTCAGTAGATGAAGTGCACAAAGAATCTTCTAAAAAAGACGAAGCTACAACTGAAGGAGAACAAACCAAGGTCATTGAATTGGATGCCATCAATGAGGAACTGTTCACAAAAGATGAAGTTTCTACAAAGGAAGCTGCCACAATTAAATTAAATACATCTAAGCTGGAGACAAAACCATTATCTGATGGCAAATCCTCAATCGATTTAACTAAAGTAGATGACGACGCCAAGGAAGTTGCTTCTGTGGAACAATCTCTGAATGGTGGGGAAGAAAAGTCTCTTGTCTCAGTAGAGGTTGTGCAAGCAATGGTACCAGTCGAGTCTTCATCATCTGCCGAAAACGCTAAACTGTCACCAAAAACCTCAACTGACGTTGAAGACAAATGTTTGGCGCATGCAAAACATACAGAAACTGTGGATGAGTTACCAACATCTTCTCTTGAAAAGAATAAACTGGTATCAAAAACTGACTCTCCTTCTGAAGGCACTCTAACAGAGTCTGCTGCCGCTTCAACAGAGACTTTAACAGTTGAGGAGGAGGATAATAAAAAGGCAAATCATTCTGAATCAGAAATCGTTGACGATACGAGAACACTGTCAGTCATGTCAACGAAACACGAAACACCAAAGCCAATAAGACGTGCGCGCAAGCCTTCATCGGAACATGTGGATGAGATAAAACTTGTAAAAAGTGTGACCAGAAAAGTTTCAACCACTGAAGACGTCATTGACTTGGATGTATCTTCTGCAGAGGAATCGATAGCTGAGCATCAGAAGAACATTCAAAAAGCTACTTCAATCCCAACAAAAGAGCATGAAATGAAGCCCAAAATACTTCAAAGAAAACCTTCAGCTGAAAGTGTGGAAGCTGAGAAACATGAAAAAACCAAAAGACGTGACAGAAAAACTTCAAAAGATGTGTTAGATGATGAGCCACAGAAGGAGGTCCATCCCATGGCACAAATTCAGGAAGAAGCTGCTTCAACATCACCTAAAAAGCTAGAAGAAAAGCCCAAGAAACGTGAAACATCAGAGGAGAAGACGGTAGAAACTAAACCACAGAAGGACGCCCTTGTCATGCCAGAAATTCAAGAAGAACCGTCCACCACATTATCTAAGCCACATGAAGAAAAACCCAAGAGACGAGGCCGAAAGCCTTCAGCTGAAGTGGTGGAAACTGAGAACCCCAAGAAGATTCCTGCATTGGCAGAAATTCAAGAAGAAGAAGCTACAAATGTGCATGAAGACAAACCCAAGAGACGAGGCCGAAAGCCTACAGCTGAAGTGGAATCTGAGAATTCAGAGGAGACTCCAGAAGCTTTAAATGTGCATGAAGAAAAACCCAAGAGACGTGGCAGAAAGCCTTCAGCTGAAGTGGTGGAAGTTCATGTCTTGTCAGAGACTCCGAAAGAAGCTGAAAATCCCAAGAGACGTGGCAGAAAACCCTCAGCTGAGGTTGTGAAAGAGACTGAGAAACCAACGGACGTCCCTGCCTTGCCAAATATAGAAGAAGAAGTTGCTTCAGTACCACCAAAAGAGCACGAAGAAAAGCCTAAGCGACGAGGAAGAAAGCCTTCAAAAGAAGTAGGAGAAACTGAGCAACAGAAGGAGGCCCCTGCCTTGCCAGAGATTCAGGAAGACGCTGCTGCAACATCACCAAAGGAGCATAATGAAAAGCAGCCCTCAAGACGTGGCAGAAAACCTTCAGCTGAAGTGGTGGAAGCTGAGCCACACAAAGAGCAACATGCCATGCCAGAAATTCAGGAAGAAATTGCTAAGGAGCCTGAAAGTAAGCCCAAAAGACGTGGCAGAAAGCCTTCTGCTGAAGTGGTGGAAGCTGAGAAACCGGAGGGGATTCCTGCAAAGCCTAAAATTCAGACAGAAGCTGCTTCAGTACCTTCAAAAGAGCCAGAAGAGAAACCCCGAAAACGTGGTAGAAAGCCTTCAAAAGAAGTGGTGGAAACTGAGCCACAGGAAGAGGTGCAAGTGCACGCCTTGCCAGAGATTCTGGAGGAAGTTGTTAATGATGAGTCCTCAGTTGAAGAGCTACCGAAATCCGATAAGGAAAAAGAGGAAGAAGGTTTAAAGAAACCCCAGCAAAGAGGGCAAAGATTATCAACGGATCTCTTTGAAGCAGCTGACGATCAGATTAAAGATCAAGAAGTACTGGCTACAGAATCTGAGAAGCCTAAATCGAGTCGACGAGCCCGCAATCCCTCGGCTGATGTCAAAGAAGATGATTCAGAAAAGCCCAAGCGTCGAGCTCGAAAGCCCTCGGAAGATGTGGTTGCAGACAAAGCAGAGATAAAGAAACCTCTGCGAAAAGCACGAAGAGTGTCAATAACACATGAGAATGAAGAAAATAAAGTCAGCGAGGAAGATCCTACAACCGAGTCTCTTGATGAAAAACAGGTTACAGTTGATAAACCAGAGGTGCAGGAAATAAAAGAGGTAGAGAAGCCCAAAGCGAATCGACGAGCGCGCAAGCCTTCAGCAGAGGTCGTCGATGGTGAAAAGCAGCAAGTCCTGGAAGCTCACGAGGAACCCACAGAATCGCTTGATAAACCTAAACCGAAACGTGGACGCAAACCAACGACAGAGGAGACGTCAGCTACCGAGAAGTCAACTCGTCAAGTGGGTCACAAATCTTCTGCCGAGCCACTCGAAGAAATGGAGCCTGAGCCCAAGAGAAAACCTGTGAAAACCGAATCAGAACCAGAGGAAGAGGAGCACAAAACACGACGACGAGCACGGAAACCCACAGCAGAGACGATAGAACATTCAGAAGAGAACTTAGAGCCGGCTATCAGCGACCGACGGCGCGGACGCAAGGCCACCACTGAAGAGGATCATCTGGTAGATACTACAGAAACAAAACCAAAACGACGCGGCGGCAAGGCTTCCTCTGAGGAAGTCCAATCAGAAGCTAAACCAGTCGAGCCTCAAGAGAAACCAACACGACGTGGACGAAAACCCACCGTCGAAGTGGATGTGGAGAAAAAAGCGCCCACGCGGCGTGGGCGTAAAGCATCGGCAAATGTGGAAGAAGAACCAACCGAAACTCCTACGCAAAAAAAGACAGCCACGCGACGAGGACGCACTACTTCTGCTTCCCTTGTGGAGGAACCAGAGTCGCCGTCTTTGAATTTACATGATCTGCCCACTGAGCCCATTGAGCATGCAACTGTGGTTGCAGCCGGATCACCTGGAAAATCTCACACATTCTCCTCCTCCGCCAATACAGAAGATGAGCTGTCGCCACGTCGTCGGGAGGGACGTAATGTGCCGCGCAAGAACTATAGTGAGACATCGGATGAGGACAAACCCGGCAGTGGAGCTCGTCGGGGCCGCAAAGCAGCGGCCAGCAAGAACTTGATGAAATCTCCTGAGAGAAGTGAGGCAAAAACCCCATCAATAGAGCTGCCATCTACGCCAGCGGTCAATACTAAAACTTTGGCGGAGCCCACCACCTCTCAGAAACGAGAGGCACGCAATTTGCCGCGCAAGAACTACACAGAAAGCTTGGATGACGATCAACCAGGCAGCTCACGTGCGCGTCGTGTGCGAAATCTCACTGCCAAGGCGTTGGAGCTGATTGTAGATGCCAGCCCCAGGCCAGGTACACCCAAGAGGCAACGCAAGGGCAAGGCCACAGCTGACGAGACAGAAGAACCGCCCGAGAAGAAGGCGGCAGTCAACTCCCCGGCGGAGGAGTCGGCCAAAGGTCGGGGCCCACGCCGCAAGGCACCTGAGGTGGAAGAGGAGCCAAAGACGGCTTCCAAAAGAAATGTGCGTGGTCCGGCGCGCAAAGCCAAATTGGAGGAGACTGAGCCGGAGGAAAAACCAGCCATTAAAAAAGCACGCGGCGGACGTGCGAAACCACCAGCGGTGCTGTTAGTGGAGTCTGACACAGAAGAGGAGCCGGAGACCAAGAAAACTCCCGCTCGTGGTCGTGGTGCACGAGCAGGGGCCAAACAGGCTGAACCAACTGCTGCCACCTCTCCCACCGGGCGCAGCGCTCGCGGACGAAAAGTTAATTTTGATGCAGAAACGACGGCACCTCAACGTACCACTCGGTCGCGACGAAATTAAGAGTTTTCAGTTAATCATTTGCTTTTAACATATTTCAAATTTGCATTTTTCCCTAATTTTGTCTATTGTTTTAGTTTTTCTGTTACGATTCGAATTCTCCTCTTTCACTTCTGTATAAATACTAAGTTCAATATTCCCTTTTTGTTATTCTCTCAGTTGAAGCGATGTCCGCATCAGTTAAGCATTTGCTTCTAACACATTTAAAATTTGCATTTTTTCCCTAATTTTCTCTAATGTTTAAGTTTTTCTGTTATGATTCGAATTCATCTCTTTTTACTTCTGTATAAAAACTAAGGCGGAATGGTAATTATATAGTCCAATATTCCTTTTTTGTTATTCTCTCAGTTAAAGCGATGTCCGCATCAGAATATAAATGTATCGTTACGTATATAAGACAAAAACAAATCGCTGATTATGATAATTGCGTAAAAATATTGTGTTTAGTTGTTTAAGCACAATTTCTACATTTATGGGTCACATATATAAATATAGTTTACTTTGTAAGGCTTTCTATCAAATATTATTCTTATTAATAAACAAAAAATGATTAAATATTTTTGAACAACTTATTTCTAGTTATAGAGGAGCAAAGGATCAAGTGCTCTTTCCGCATTTTCTAAGCTCAAGCTCAAAATGAGCAATGCTACTCCGCAAAATCTAACTGAAATTGCAAAAACAAGGAACATGAGAATCCATCATACACACAAACGAATGCGCGCATGCGGCCGCGCGCGATAACTGACAATGCAAGACCCCCTCTCTCCCACAAATTGATTCATATATAACTTCTTATAGATAGATATTGGGCCTTACATGATATATATAAAGCAGTGGTGTCCAAACTCACACACAATCACCAAACTTGCCAACCAAGCGTGGCTGCCTTTTCAAATTTTGGACATCGCTGATATAAAGTCTCGAGGGTCTAACTTAAAAATTGTGGCTCTGACAGTTTTTTGCGCTTAAAGGAGGGAGGGGGAGGAATTTTCGAAATCTGAAACAAACTAGATTTGAATTTGGTATACACCTACCTACATGCAAAAATTTGTGGCTCTATCTCTTATAGTCTCTGAGATCGACGCGATCATACGGACAGACGGACATGGCTAAATCGACTCGGCTGTTAATGCTGATTAAGAATATATATACTTTATAGGGTCGCAAATGCTTCCTTCTACCTGTTACATACTTTTGCACAACTTCATGATCCCCCTTTTGCCATTTTTAATGGGAACAGGGTATAAAAAGAAAGCCTAATGATGAGGCTGTGGTCGGGTGGCTCGGCTAGTGTGCGCGACCGCTGTGGAAGAGTTCGTGGGTTTGATCCCGCCTCGGAACATCTAATGAAAAGTTTTTCTTTGAATAAACTTCTCTGCTGTTGGCGCCAGCTTTGTAGTAATTAGCCATGCAAAAGCTTCTCAAACTGCCGTTAGGATTCGGCGTTAAACTGTAGGTACCTTTCTCTTGTGCGAAAATTAGAAGCGCACAAGCCAAGAGATTGAGAGAGGCTCGGCTTTGGCCGTTTGGGGCTGTGTCCAGCCATTTTTGATGATGAGGCTTCAAAATAAAGTTGGTTGCAGAATTGAAAAAAAATTTTAAGTCTTTTTGCAATCAGTTGTTGGACAGTTGCTCTACCACGAAATCGGCAGAGTACACTCATCCGTTAAAGCCGTGGTCTAAAACCTTTAAAAAAGAAAGAATAATGATAAAATGCAGTATGTAGCTTTTGACTTGTCCGCTGACAGCTGTTACTTTAAGGCAGAGGCGCAAATACATTCATTTTCCTGGGGGAGTAGCCGAATTGTCTTTCCGTGCCGCTCGACGAACCGTAACGCAGCGGCTTAACAGTTATGTGCGGAGGAAGCTATTTTGCACGCCTAGCAAGCGTGCCCCTGCTTTAAGGTATTCCGTTTGGTTAACACAAAATGGAATTGCTCGAGGACTTTCACTTACCTGTGATGTTATTGATGTTATTTAGTTTGGCCGAGTTCAAATATCCTGAACTTTGTTGGGTCTTCTATTTGCTCACTCCAAAGATACAAATTCTTTCACATTTCGTTATTGTGGAATTTAATTACTCGGATTTTGTCTTAAACTCATATCGTCATCTCTTATTCTACATATATCTGAATATTTATGTGTGTATTTTCACTTTTCATTTGGTATAATCTTGTATAGCTTACGCTGAATTTGCTGGAGTCTCTACATTAACAAGGAAACAAAGTCACGTTGTTCATCATATAAAAGCGGTGTACACATACATATCTATATCTAGCAGTACCACATAAAATATAGCTCATCTAAAGGGTATACAAAAATTGTGGTATTGTTGTGGGCAAAATATAAAACAATAAATAACAAAAAAATTAATATCATAAATCATACAGCTTACATCATACATACAAATATAAATAAATAAATAAACATACATAAAAATGATAGCTTCGTTCTTACAATGGGGTAATACTTTGTAAAGCTTCTACAAAATAAATTGGACATATCAAATGTAAATACTCTTAGAAACTACGAAATAAAATGCCATCGATTTGTGTAAGGGGGTCGCGTGTTTGTGTGTGTGCGCATCTGATTGTGAGTTTTGTTCATTGGTTTCCATTGTTCTTTCGTTTACTTAGGCCTTCATTAGCAGATGCGGTTCGGAGCGTAGCGAATCGGTCAGATATTGAGTTTTCATTGTTTTCTGAAAATAACGCTTCTCGTTGGGAGAATTGACCATGTAGACAATGGGTCGTACACCCACATTGCGCCACAGATCGGCTATGTGCCTGGAATAGAAAACATCATAAAAATAAATTAATTAAAATATACAAATATAAAAGGATTAACGACATAATTCCGGAGGCAACCATTTTCACCAACGCATTCATCATGGATTCTATGTTGCTTAAGATCTATTGATCGCCTACCTATGGATATAGTAACCAAGCAAAATACATGGGAAAGTAATTCTATCAATCGTTTGCAGCTCTTAGTCTGACTTAAGCAAGGGATTGCTGCAAATCTAGTTATCACTTTCACCAGTCGAAGTTGAAATTAGCAATCACAAAAGTTCTAGCCTGTAAAATTTAATGTTAAAATTTTGTAAGATAATACTGATTAAAACCAAAATTCGCGTACAAAACGGATGTACTGAACACAGCTAGTACGGTACAAAAGCAAATACGTTATATGCATCAGTAAATAGCATTTGATATGGCAGGCATGACTTCCGAATTGATTGGCCCAAAACTTGGTCCACATTATTACTATTTTAATCCTCTTTTGTCCTTTTCCGCGGTCAGGGTAGAAGGGATTGAAAAAAATAATTTGTATAAGGTGATTCGAAAATCGAATAATGCTCATTATAAAAGAAAAGAAACTTTCACTTAAACGATGCGATATACTAATATTTGCATTTATCTTTATACCAAGATAAGCGTTTGACTATGGCAAACATTGTTTATCCGAAACGATTTTTGTTCGTTTCTGTTTTCGGTTCGGTTCAGCATTTTTGAAAGGACACCTGTTGGCTTTGGTTTATTAAAAGTAATGAAACTAAACTATCTAGTGAAACCATACTCCGGCCAAGTAATACTCACAAATTGAACTCGTCCTTGCTGAGAAAAACCACACTAATGCCTATAACGGGGGCAATAATGTTTCGGAAGATTGCACCATAGATTGAGGTAATCAGGGTCGAGGATTTGAGTATGGCTAGCGATAGGTAGGTTTCATGCCAAAGTCCGCAGATAATATCCGGCTGCAGTTTGCGGAGCTGATAAATTGCCAAGGGCGATCGACTGATGACAATGGTCCGCCGTGTGAACGACTCGTGCGAAGTCATAAATTTTTGCAATTCGGCAAGCATTCGTGGGCTGTTGTCATGTAGACGCAGAAACAGGGCACATTCCGAGGCCTCCACATCCAGAAACTCTGAGAGTTGCTTGAGAGTGGCCACAGATTCGGCCTCGTATTGAGAACTAGAAATACTCAATTAAATTAAATGGGAATTCCCTGCAAACTTGGCAGTTACTTACCCCATGGGATGCTGCTCTGAGATATTCACTTGCTGCAGTTCACCCAGCGTTTGTTGAGCCACATTCAAGCGTTTCGGATGGGCTATGACAATTTCTCCGCAAGACGTTAGACCGGCATCCAGTAAAACATTGCGATAACCACGTGTCAGGCACTAGGAGTGAGAGGAGGAGTAGGAAAGGGGGTAGGTTATTGATTTTGTTGTTTTGCCACCACCGATTGCCGTTTGCCGGCTGACGTCACCTTTTTGATAGCTGCCTTGGAGTTCTCCGGTGCATCATAGCCGGCTCCGCGGTTCGCTATGGCCCAATAGCTGGGCCAATCGTCCGGCGTACTCAGCAGGCTCAGCAATCGCTTTTCGTTTGGACTGCGCTGGAGCTTCACGAACTTGGCCGCCACACACATAATGGTCAGTGTCAGGGTGCACCAGGGTATGGCCAAATTGCAGAGCAACCAGAAGACATTCAGGCAGAAGAAGATTAAGCTCACCGAAAAGCACAGAAGCTGGTAAATCATCTTCAAGCAGATCCACAGCCAGCGCCAGTACATTCAGCAGAGAACTAGAGGGAGGGGGGAGTAGGAAAGAGATCCAAGCAGATGAGCCCAACAGTGTCTGTTGTGGTGTCTATTTTTACACCAACTATTCGTATTTGTAAGTTTTACATTTGCACTTACCCCAAATAGAATTTAGAATGCGTGCCGTACCGCCGCCACCACCTACCCACCCCGCTGTCACCTTCACTTTCCTAACCACTCCCACAACACGAGTGCTTTTATTTTACCGCAAGTTCAGATTTACCGTTGCTTGACTTTGATGTGGTTGTTTGAATAACTAGAGAATTGTGCAATTTAACAAAATAAAAAACGTTGTAATTGTAACGGACGGTCGAATTTAATGAGCACTTTTTTGTTTCTTTTTTTGCACCTCCTCGCTCATTACTTTAGAAATTAGCCAGATCTGGCGTGAAAATAGCTAAACTGGAAACACTGCTTGCGCTTATCGATTGGTAGGCCAGGGCTGGGCAACGTTTGATCGCTATCGAAGTAAATCAAAATTCAAACTTTCTCGCCAATTCGTTATAATGTTAACCAGTGTTTTTATAAGACTTGGCTATTGCCATTTGGTTTTATGACCACCAAAGACCAACCTCATAATAACCTTTCGCATTAAATGGCTTGACACAACCCGAAAGGGCCAAAGCCGAGCCTCTCTCAATCTCTTGGCTTGTGCGCTTCTAATTTTTGCACAAGAGAAAGGGACCTACAGTTTAACGCCGAATCCGAACGGCTGTTTGAGAAGCTTTTGCATGGCTTATTACTACAAAACTTGGCGAAAAACCAATTATACCAATAGTTTTAATCAGCTATTTTTATTGGAGTCTAAACTTTGTGGTAAAACCTTTGGTCTGTAGAAATTAATCGACTTTTTGCACCTTGTAGAGACCCCAATTCCGCTCCGTTTCACTTTGCCTCAAAGTGCATTTTGATATAAAACTAAAACAACCATTTTCGCTTGATGAAATCCATTGAGAACTTTAAACAAAATTTAAACTTCAACAAAATTGTTTATTTTGAGTTATGACAGTCTTGAAAAGCAAGTAAGCGATAATTGTTTCCTACCCAAGTACTTTTGCGGAAGTTCAATGCCATCAGTGGGGTGGGGCTGTAAACCATAATCGAATCACCCAATCATCGAGAAAAAACCCATTCCCTCAATTGACAATGCTTAATTACACAGCCAGAAGCAGCTTCACACTTCTAAAGAAATAAGATAACGAAAGCGAAGCGTTTTGATAACGGGCAAAGGCCAAGTGCAATTCACCTCGATACGGGGGAGAATATATCGAGTCCGAAGACAAATATTGAGTTTAGTCTGAAAGGGTCGTCGTGATCATGCAGAAGCTTCTTCTACTCCTACATCTACTCTCAGTTCTATGTCCCCTGGTTTTCGCGGGATCGGTGGTGAAACGACAACCGGATAGTCGCATAGTCAACGGACGGGATGCTAGCGACGGTGAATTCCCCTATCAGCTCTCGCTGCGACGTCAAACCATACACATATGTGGAGCGTCCATTTTGAGCGACAACTGGGCCATCACGGCGGCTCATTGTATTGATGGACACGAGCGTGTACCCCAGGAGTTCACTTTGCGCCTGGGAAGCATTCAGCGTTCAGTGGGCGGGAATGTGCAACAGGTTCTGGCCATTTACAAGCATCCTTCGTACGATGCCAAGGACATGAACTTCGATGTGGCCTTGCTGCGAACTGCTGCTGGAGCTCTCACCTCCAGCAATGGCCAGGTGGCACCTATCCGATTGCCCGAGGTGGGTGAATCCATCGCAGAGAACCTATCGGCTATTGTTTCCGGTTGGGGTCACATGAGCACCACAACGCCAGTTCTATCTTCGGTATTGAAGAGTACCACGGTGCTAACGGTTAATCAGGAGAAGTGTCACAACGCCCTGCGATATCATGGAGGTGTCACCGAAGCGTAAGTGAAGCCGTCTGAGATAAATTGATAAAAACTAATTAAATATCCGACTGATTGTTGTGTTAGCATGTTCTGTGCGGCAGCACGTAATACGGATGCGTGTCAGGGTAAGTAAAGTACCCTGCAGTGGAGAGAGTATACACATTTATATGTCATTTTTAATAGGCGACAGTGGAGGACCCATCAGTGCACAGAATAAGCTCATTGGCATCGTTTCCTGGGGCGTGGGCTGTGCAGATCCTTATTATCCAGGTGTCTATACGAGACTGGCTCATCCCACTATACGGCGCTGGATACGTTTGCTAACCAAAGTGTGAAATTTACCATAATTATTAGCTAATAAATGGAATACGATTTGATATTTTAAATAATGCAGATTGGGATAGAAATCATGATATATCTCAACCCTCAAAACCCGTCCTTAAGTATTACGAACCGATTGTTTCATCAATCCGCCCGGACAACTATTTTTCGGACTTTTAAAGTTACAGCAAGTTTTAAAAAATACCAAAAACTCATTTTAAGTTCTAGAATCGCCCTTGAATTTGCCAAGTCTCAACACTTGACGCCAGTACTTCCCAAAGTTTGCTAAAATCTGTTCGGAAATATATATTTTTCGGACTTTCGAAGTTAATCCAACTTTAGCCAGGAGTACAGCTTTTAAAGTGAAATCATTATGGACGAAGCCAGCACACGCGACTATTCAAATGTTCTCTAGGAATTCAATTTCGAAAGGGTCGAATAGTCACATATCACTATGGAAATCATTTAATGTATTCACGAACCCCAGTTGAGCTGTGGAGTTGTTGAATTGAGGAATTTTTTAATTTTTTACAAATCGAAAGCTAGAAGAATAAACCAAAACAATTCTACACAAGTTTTCAAAAAATTTAAATTTCCTCAATTCAACAACTCCACAGCTCAACTGGGGGTCGTGAATTCCCTAATTATATTTCAAATATTGAAGCAAAAGTTCGAGGAAGTCACTATAGGTGAGCTCAAACATTTAAAAAAGTTTTTCGCTCTGAGAAAATTTTCAATATTTTAAGGTTTAGCTAGACCACATAGAGTTGGTTCAAACAAAAGCCCGGGTTGTAATTCCTCTAAAAACCAGAGCTAATACTTTATAATGTGTTCGAATTTCGAACCCTACTTTAGCTTTCATCATATCATAAAATTTTTTTATTTTTATGTTAAATTTATCGTAAAAAATCTAAAGTCTGGTGCAGAAAAGCCAGAGTTTTGGCCAAAAAAGTAGATTTCTGGCCCACAGTGCGGTGGTTCAAAAACTGTGTGATCTACTGAACCGAACCAGTACTTATTTCCGATCGGTTTGCATCCATGACTTAAAAACTTTTTTGAGATGTAATCAAAACCCAAATGTTAACGGTTTTCAGCTCAGAAAATGATTCACCCTAATATTTAATCGATACTTATCGATAACAGGTCTATCAATTTGTTTGTATTCAGCATTTTTCCGCTTGCAGTTAACGGTCACTCGCAACGGCAGTTGTTCTTGTAGTGAACCAACAACAACATCGCGTCGGGCGCGCTTGTAATTTTTTTATTGATTCGTAAAGTGCATAATTATTCAAATTGATTAAGTTAAAAACAAATCAAATATTAACCCTCAAATTTTTGAGTTTATTAGTGAATAATATGTTAGTTAAACAAATATAGTCCACGCTTTCTTTCAAGGATTAAGTGTGGGGTGGGTGGCCCAAGGCATTTCAAAGCTGAAATTAAGAACAAGTTCAAGTGTACGTGAGAGTGGAATGCCTAGCCGTTATTAACCAAACCAAAAGGTAGGTAACCCAAAGAGATATCAGCACAAGACAAGACAAGGCGAATGTAACAATCAATAGAATGGAAATGGAATCATCCCCCGCTTAGTTGTTGTTGTAGTTGTTCTTGTTGCAGGCAGCCAAAGACGTGTGTGTCGGCGGCTGCGGCTTATCAGGTCTAAAAACTGGATTCTAGTTGAGGAGGGGGACGAAGTGGCAAAACGACCAAATTTGGGGTCCGCCTGAGACTGTCAATCCCAAAATCTGAGACAACTTTGTGTTCAATTTGTTTGCCAAAAATACCTGAAAATGCAGACAAATTGTTGCAAATGTTTGAATATGGCCCCGCACTTCCCCTCCTTACAGCTACATCCACGAAGTTGTGGTTGTGTGTTTAATTTATGCAGCACCAGCAGCTCATCTTAATTTAGCCCTCTCCTACTTGCCATTCAGAAGATTCTGACTGCCCCCCACCCCACCCCCCGACATCTTCTTCTCACAAGTGCAAAAACCCGTTTGGCTTTGCCTCCAATTCATCGCATGCAATTCGCCAGTTTTGTGTGTATTTCGTTTGTTATTTGTTGTTTGTTTTGTATAATTCAATTTAAATTGATTTTCCTTTCTTGCGTGTTTTGTTGTGTTGCGTTGCCTTTTGTTTCACTTTTCTTTGGGCATCTTTGTATGTTTTCGCTCTTGGGGTCATCGTCGTCTGTTTGCTCTTGAACCCCAATTTCTAATCTCACATTAGTAAATATTAGTTTTTTGCTGTTTTTTTGTTTTTTTAGTCACTCCATTCTTTCTATGCCAAAATAAGTAAAAGTTTGTTTGTTTTACCCTCTTGGGGATGGTCTGCAATAGGGATAAGCGCAGAATGGAACATTCTATTGGGTAACATTACACTTATCGTCATCGTTGTCGTTATCTTTATTGATATCGTTACCGTAATCGCTATCGTTATTGATTTCGATATCGTTATCGATAACGGTATCTTTGTTGATTATCGATACCGATGGCGCATGCTGCTCTGAAAATAACATTTACTCTATCATGCCTGTTCCGAATTCCGAACGTTTTCAAAAAGTAAAAACGAAACGAAAACGGACCTTTTAACTATTTGAAGCTGTGCCCAATTTTCTGAACGATTTGGTTACGTTTTTCATTTAACCAGTTTTGAATATTACTCGGTTTCGTAAAGCATTGTAAGTGCCTTAGTTGTGTGTTGGTTTTTGGCGTGTACAAGTTTTTAGGTCATGGTCGTTCAATTTTTAAATTTGGGGTGGTGAGTTAGCTTATCAAGGTAAATGGCGGCGTGCTTGTTGATAACATCTCCAACCATGGGAACTCCAAGGTCCTTTTCAATATCCCTGGTTCTCAGGTACCATTCAGCTCCCGTAATGCGTCTAAGGATTTTCGCCTGGACCACTCTAATCTTACTCAGGTGAGACTTCGCCGCGATTCCATAAATTTGTAGGCCATATCTCCATACCAGAGCCAGAATAGCCTTGTAGATTAAAATTTTGAGGACAGTTGTTGTTGGGTTCAGGCCCGGCGTGCGCACAATGCTGTTGTCTGCAAAGGTCAGTCTTCTGTCCAGTGTCACCCCAAGGTATTTATGGGCTGCTTTATGCTCCATAAGCGGACATAACTAGTAAAAAAGCGCCTAGCCTTATAGAAATCCCTAGAATTCGAGGGGCTTAACCAATCTGTGTTATTTGTTGTCACCCTGTATTTACTTTGTGCTTCTCTCTACACTTGCCCACCGTATTCTTTGCTTAGAAACCAAACAAAATTTCATAATTGAATGTTTATCAAAATGCTAATCATTTTAAAGGCGAGAACATTTTTGTTTAGCAACTGGCAAATTTTTAAATGTGGACCACATTTGGGATTGTTATTTTTAGCAGAGAAGCTGAACCTATCAACTATTACGAGTATAGTTTGATAATAGGCCTGATTCACACTGAGCAGAATTAGCATGCTTAATCACTGTTTGCTGTGCCAACAGTTTTGTTTGCCACATGTGGGACGGTATCATGCGTAACAGATGTTAAAATGTCGCCACAGGAAATGCTTATGAAAGGTTCGGCTTAAAGCCTTAAAATTTCTTCAAAATTTCAACTTTCCGTAATGTAAAAGCAAAGTTTCATTGCAAAAAATAGAAATTATTCGAGATCTTTGAGGCTTGAGCCACAAAATATCTTCAACTTGGAAATGTTTCAAATTGAGGACGTTCTGTCTTACGCTCTGTTCAAACATCTTCATGATTTTTTAAATGAAAGATTTGGATTTAAGGAAGAGGCATTGGTTTCAGTGATGAACTCTTCAATTACGTCTTAAGATTTGAAAAAAGAAATTTACTCGTCAAATTTGAAGACACAGCGGTACAGAGTGGCAGTTCGTAGATCAATTAACGGTCGCAGAGCAATTCAGCTTTGAATAATATGCTCCTGGGACTGATTTAGCAAACTCAAGGCAATCGAGGTGTATGACAGTCGCCAAGACCCTATCTGACATTACCCCATAAACAGCAGCGTTGCATTTAAAGTAACTTTGTAAGCTGCCTTTAAATTGTTTGGTCAAAAATCAGCAAATTTCACTTTTATAAAGGATAAACTTTCGGAAGCTGTGAAAGTTCTTTGAGTTAGCAATTGATAAACCCAAATTGTGGCGGCAGAAAGCTCTGTGATATGCTAATGTTTACTCCCCCGTTCAGTGCCTGGGGCTAACCGCTGGTCAAATGCACAAAATGGCCAATAGAGCTGCAAAATGCTTGGCAAAGCGGTTCATTGACTCGTGTGTGGAGGAGCTGCTGCTTCTGCTGCTGCTGATGATGATGATGATGATGCTGACGGAACCGCAACAGTTACAACAACAAACAACAGCAACAATGTCACTTGCAGTAGGAAAAACAAAAACGAAACCGCAATAACAAAAAAAAAAAACACAAACAAAATGAAAACTGAAACTATACGAAACAAACGAGATTTCAATGCAGGAATTTTCATTACAAATGCGGCGCTGGTTGTTGTCTGCTGCGGCCTGCTTTGGATGGCTTTTGTCAACTGGCTGGGAACTTGCGAACGGTCACTGCTGGAACCTGGAACCTGGGTCTGGCAATTTGACAAACTCGGCACGCACTCAACGGACAACTGACTTTTCTACCGTTACCTTTTACGTTTGAGTGCCAATTCAAAGTAGGATTCGCAAGCAATTGACCCAAGAGAGAGGGAGAACGTGGCGAGAGGGGGAAATGGAAATGTTGATGATGCTGAAACACGGCCAAGTTGATTTGGCAGCTTTGTGATTTTCGATTCAATGAGTCTGTCCAGCAGCAGCAGAAGCAGCAGCAGCATCAAGTGCAGCACATTTGGGACACATCTGCCGTCTCAAGATACTTGAACAACGTTTTGCATCGTTTACTTAACCAGAAGTCACTCGCATTTGCCTCCAATTTGATAGAGATAGTGCAAGCAAAAGAAGGGTATGATGACTTTGTATATCAGGTCGATGCAAAGTTTTTGTATTTACAAGCTCTATGGTTTGAGTAACTAATTAATACCAATTCAGCTAATGGCAGATTCTTTTAAAGAATGCACTCGAAAATTTAACAGCAAACAGCTTACCAAGTCGGGAAATCGCAAATAGCTTTCCAATCATATTTTCAACTTGATTAAGAATAAGGAGAGTGGTGTTGGGAGTTTTTGGGTTCTTTGTACAGATTCTTTGCCTTCTGAAAGTTTTCTTAGTACATACGGGAGTTCGCGCTTTCAAAAAATTCCTATTTCTAACATCGGATCGCACATAGATTTTCCAAGCTTCTACTTTGGTTAAATAAAGTAGTTGAGACGATAATAAAAAATAAATAGTGAGTTGAATACCTTGGATCGTTCATAGTTTTGCCAAATCTCTACCTTTTTTTTTGCTTACATTGAGGCCCGAATTTTTAAACTTCATCTTGGAGTTTCTTATGTTTACAATTCCTTAAAGTTTCCATTGCATTTCAATGAACCTGATGCGCATGGTTGGTCCCTTAAATGAAAACATACAATTTAAAAGTAGCTTGCAATGTTTTCTCGGTTGATGAACTATGTAAATAAAACTTTTACACTTGTTTAAATACAGCCTGCATTAAGTGTAAATAATACGTATGAAGAAAGATTAAACATTGCCATTTTATTTTTTGGGCATGTTAACCCTGAGTTTACGGAAGTCGATTTGTATGTGAGGAAAAAAACCAACAAAGCGTATAGCAAAATCGAAAACTTTTGACAATTCTAAGAAACTTTCACCGAATAACCATGGGTCTAAGACGAATTCTTAGCCCGCGAAAATCAACTTCAAATATTTTAGTATATTTTTAAAAAAATCTAGTAAGAAAGTGCGTCAAGCTGGACAGTTATAGACTCTATAGACAGGCACATTCCTATCTCGTGTGCATACGAAAAAATCTCAAAGCAGCGCTGCTCCGACACACAGCTTTCCTACGCAGCGACGCAGTCGTTGCTACTGAAATTGAGAGCAACTTATGTAAAATGTAAATGTATTTTTTGCCTGCCTCTGCTCTATACCCCGAAAATCTGCATATATCTGATCAATTTAAAGTAGAAGCCATACAAAGTGGCAAAAAAGCCATATAGTGTCTAATGTACTGACCATCGCTTTGCAACTGTTACTGACGAGCATTAAATTTGGTTTTCCTTATAACTCGACCATCGTTCATCCGATCTTCATGATTCCTTCGGCGGATTAATACATTATGCTGGGTCCAAAATGTGCTAAAAGGTACTATACGCTTCGGTCGCATTTGTCATTGTCTCGGGCAAAGCCATTGCCGCGCGTATAGAACTGAAATTGCAACAACAACTTCATATGTGTCTCTCTTCTCTTTCTCTCCTATGCCTCTTGCGAAATTGAAGGCAGCAACAACACGTATGCGCTGTCTGCAGGGTTAATTTTGCTTTCGCCGTGTGCATCAGACAGCCACAAGCACACACACACAGCATTAGGCAATAATCGGGTTTCTCTTCCGGTTTCTTGTGGTTGTTGTTGCTTCAGAATTTGTTATATTTTTTGTGTTAGTAACTGTGCGAGCATTAGGTGCTCTAGGTGCTTTTGTAAAACTAGCTTGAATATTTCGCGTAAAGTTTCAATGAACTAAGCGTTGGTAAGCCATGATCCATTTTGTTCCTACAATTAGAAACTACTTCTTTGGGATGTTTCTGCTAATAACCCAGCTGTAGCTGTCCTACTTTAGCTACAAAACTTTTCCCCTAAATAATTAACTACTTATCTTTTAGGCTTTGAAACAGATTATAGAGTTAAAAAAACCATTACAATTAAGCACAATCCGTCATCCAGCCAACAGATAGTGCATTTCATAATCTTTCCAAACAAATTAGCTTTTCCTCTTTTTTTTTTTTGTTAATGCCTTCACTTGCACTTGGGGTCGCCTCCGTCGTCATCATCATCATCATCGTAGTCGGCGTCGCAGTCGCATTTGCGTGGGCTTAACAACTTTTTCAAGGGCCTGTGCCAATTCTCGAATGCTCTTTTCTTTTGCGTTTTTTGTGTTTTGCCTTTTGTCTTCCTTCGCAATCAATAAACAACGACCTTCTCCTTCCCCTCCTTTTGTTACTCAGTGGAACGACTAACATTTACTTTATGCTGCTTCAGTTCTTTGTCTTGTGCACGCCGTGTTCCTCCGCATCCCACTTAGGGGCTGAACGGCTCTCCAGACACTTGAGTTGCAACCTCGTTTATGTTTTGGTTTATCCCTTTGGCAACTTGTGATTTTTATTTGTAGGCGTTTTTAGAAGTTAATTGCTCAACTGAGCTGGTAAAGGCTTATAGTCAAAGGCGAACCAAAAGCGCACTCTCGAGTCTTGCGAGCTAAAACGTAGTAAGCAAGAGAAGGCGCCACCAAAGTTCGCAGCCAGGGTAAAGATGCGAAGTAATCGAAGACAATAATGTTAAAGAACTTGACTACAGGTGAAAAATAAGCAAATAACTATTAGGAAGCCTGAGAGATTAAATAAGAAAAATCGTCAAGAAGGTATCTGGATAACAGAAATGAGAAAGACTACAAACCAAGATTTTATTCTCGAACAGCAGACCATTTTGCCAAAGACGTTAGAAACATAAAAATGAGCAAAGGCCATTAAGGTTATTGTCAGTAAAACTATAAGCGTAGAATCTCGAATTTAATGCACATGTGCACTCAGAAGAAAAAACGTCTGCCGGCGTTCCAGACCAAACGAGATTGAATTTATACCATTTTGGATTCTTGGGTGTTCTTAAATTGACTACGAAACATTCTAAAACCGATCAATTAGTGATAATCGGGTGTGTCCCAGAAATCTCTAGAGATTTGTGTATAAACGGTTTCATTTCGAAATAAAACTGCTTGCCTTAATATGTGAAGTGTCTTTAAAATGCTAGGCTACTAGATTAGATGACAAAAGTTGAGAGATTTGAAACCGACTGCTCAAGGCAAAGCAGATTTGATGCATACGGTTTTTTTTCCCCTAAAATCTAGTAGCCGACATTATTCTTGCCACTTTACATATAAAGTCCTCCTAGTTAAATTAAAAATCTCTTCGTTTATACGAAAATCTCTAGAAATTTCTGGGACACACCCGAAAATAATTAAAATTGGAACAAACGTTCTTCAATCAAGAACATTTTGTGCTTACAGTAATATGAAAAATTCAAGAATAGCGAGTTCTTAGTTCAAGTATAAAATATTTTAGATTGAATACAAAAATGTCTTATACGGGGGTGTCCTGGAAATCTCTAGAGATTTTGGCTTCGGTTGGTTTGCAAATCGCTCGAAAAATCAGTCGGTGTCCCAGAACTTCGAGAGATTTCATTTTCTTATTAGAAGGTCTAGTTAGAAGGTGTGTGTATAAAATTATGTTCCAACTACAAAAACAGGGCTGCGTCGCTCGCAAATAATTGATAACAGATTTTGTTCAAAACTATATTGATGGTTTCAGACTTGCCAGCCCTGTTTGTGTCTTTGCTAAGTTCGGTAAGTTTGCGTAGGTTAGCGAAGTCGCATTGATTGGCTTGTGTTTTGGATTGGGTTGGTTTCTCCAAATCTCTTAACAAGATACTAGAGGTTTGAGACCAACCGAGAATTGGTTTTGGGTTGGAATTTGGTTGGAAGAGATTTCTGGGACACCTCCGATAGTGCTAGCTCCAAAAAGTGTGCTACAAAAAATGCGAACTATATTTAACCCAAATGAGTCTGTTCTTAAAATTCCGCTTTAGTTCAGCTGCACCGGTGCAGCATTAACGAATTCTCTAACTCTTCGTAGTGAGCACTCGCCACTAGACCAACCACCAGGCAATTATTTGCCTAACGAATTTTGTATGGGAATGTCCGGAAAAGTACCGATCAGTACGACCCTGCATTACCAGTCGTTAGTGTGCTGATGGGTGCACACCATAGTTCATGTGCTAGACTAGCGCTGTGATGCCTTACCTGTAGTCAACGACGCGTCTGTCGCTCAGTGATGAATCAGATTATAACACTTTTGTTATGGAGAGATGGTAAATTTCTGACCGGCAGTAATTCTACCTTAGTTTTTGGTTAATTAATGGCCCTTGGATTCCAGCCATTTTTGGATCAATATAGAGACCTAGTTTTAGAACAAATTGGAAATAGTTTTAGAATTTCTTGGGCTCAAACCAAGAACCTTTTGTACTTATTTGAAGTACTCTTATTATACCCTTGCAGTGGGTATTATAAATTAGTCCGGATGTTTGTAACGCATAGAAGGAAGCATCTCCGACCACATAAAGTATATATATTCTTGATCAGCATGACGAGCTGAGTTGATTTAGCACTGTCCGTCCGTCTGTCTGTTTCTATGCTATCTCCTCTGTCAGTTTGAAAGCTATCTTTTGGTACATTTACGCTGCACATTTGTCGGAACCAGCCGGATCGGATGGCTATAGCATGTCATAGCATAGCCATAGGAAAGATCGGTCGAAAAACTAGTTTTAGTGAGAAAAACTTTTTTGTTTTCAATGGAAACGCCTCCAAACTTCGTATTTCTGATTTTGCTATGCTTCCCATTTGGTTTTTACTTCTTACACTAAGCTAACTAAATTTCCAATTCAAATAACTTATCAAACTCAACTCTTCTATATAAGCCCAGGTCGGATAGCATAATTTATACCCTGCTGCTCTTTAGAATCCAATCAAGCACTTGGAAACACAACAAATTAACCATCTTTGACATAGAAAGTCCTGCCTTCTTCACACTTCACTCTTGAGTATTTACAAGCCAACACGATGGTAAAACACAAAGTAACGCCAGACGACAACGACAACGTCGACTAACAACAGATTCTAGTAGTGCACTAAAAATACAAAAATGAAAAACAAATACAAACAGTGGGACACTCAAACACCTCCGCATACCAAGGCGGGACATGGACTTGGATGTCGATGACGTTGACGGCGCCGACAAAGCAATGCCAAGCCAAAAAGAATCAAAACAAAAGCCCACAAGAACCGACTGACTCCCCCTTGTGAGTAAAAGAGGCAGCGGCTCCTCCGAAGCCGAACGAAGTAGACAAACGACAACTTCTGCTCCACGAGCTGCTCGTTGTTTCTGCTTGACGCTTCAACGCTGTGTGCAGGCTCAGTTGTGATTCGGTGACGGAGCAGGTCACATCGACGAGTGCCTGTCTGAATTTTTTCATATATTTTGGACTCCTGTCCTCCACCTCCTCCTCCGCAGCAGTGGTGAGGATAACGCGAGTGGAAAAATACGGGAGAAGAAAAATCATTTAATTTAAAGTTAAAGGGACTTTGGGTTCTCTGCGGGCACCGTTGATGGTTCTAATTACTTGTATCCTGGCCCCAGCAATTACACAGTATTCATTCATTTGGCATACAAAGGAAACTCAGTCAGAGAGAGTGCTCGAGTGTGTGGCATTGTTTCGTTAGTTTCTATTCATTAATTCCGGAACGAACAACTTGCACCTTGCATTGTGCGGATTTATGTGTTCCGGGAGCAAGGACTGGGCGGAAGTGTCGCGGTAGTGCAACATTTATGTGGGTATGTAATCAAATTTATGCTTAATCGATCTTTTTGACGTTGACCCAGTCTCTGTCTGCTCACCAAAGACCTATCGATTACCTTAAGAATTATTCTTCTTTTCGTACGACTAAAATTAGCCCGGGTTACCCTAGCCCCCCACAAAGCCACTTTTATGCGGCGCGTTTTGCTTGATACTCGAATTTCAGGCTGCTTCTTCCCCTTTGGTGGCGTGCTGTCAATTTCCCGGTGGCAGACATTTTTATATTGTTTTTTTTTGTCGGTATGTCATGTCATCATGCAATCATATCGCTTTACCATATAAACTGAGGCGCACAATATAATCATCAGATCAGTCCACTTCCCTTTCCTCCACTTCGACTCTTGCAATTGTGTGATTGCTAATGACGCGTTACAAAAGATGCCACAAGAGCATCATGAGTTGACCAAAAAGTGTTGGACACGTATGATTGCCATGGCAATTATTGGAGTTAGTAAAGCTCATTTAGTTACAGTTGGTTGGTTCGCGTTGGCTCTCGATGCGGCTTACAGTTATGGTTAGTTAGGCAATACAAAAACAAAGTAGAACTTTTGTTGATAGTGCAGAACCTGCCCTCAAACGGTGATGAGGTGATTGTCTGGGATTTGGGTTTGTTTTTACAACTGATTGATGACCCAGTTGTTAAATGAATTGGGAGAAGCCCCAGCGAAATTGTTGAAAATCATATGGATGTACCAAGCGCCTTAAATTCAACTACCATTTTCATGAACACGTTTAGACCTTAATGTGTTTTATTGGATTCACCAAAAACACCTGATTAATTATGCACATAATTGAATTGTGTGTTGGCATTCTAATATTTATGTGGAATCATATTTGGTAAGCCCAGAGCTTTTCATATTTCATTGTCAATAAATGTCAACTGAAATAAAAAAATATGTTAAATGTTCCTTTAGAAACTCAATCATATTAAATTATTTTCCATTTTTAATGCGGATTGTTGACTGAAAATTACAGAGAAATTTTTTTATTCGATTGACCACGATTAATAAAGAATTTTTGTACACGGAATTTGTGGCAGTCAGCATTTTTATGACCTGAATAAATAAGCTTTAAAGAGTTTTTAAAGTTTGTGTTACTAGTATTAATCGAATTGAAATGTAAGCAACACAGTTTTTGTGTGCTCCGAATGTTTTAACTTCTTTTCCTACTGAGCATTGAAGCAAAAACGGCCAGAATACGAGCAAAGGCACGATAAAGCTCGGCCAAATGTTGCGCAGCCGGTCAAAACATAGCTTGAAACGCTGAAATGTGAAGTCCTATCCCCCGCAGTATAGCCCAGACCAGAGATCTGCAAGAGTGCCTGTTTTCTTGACTCGAGTATACTTGTTGTAAGTGCGTCTTGGGTATGATTTTCCACTCAAAATATGCTCACTCATATCGTACTAGTATTTCAGTGACTGGTCTCAGTTTTGAGCGGGTGTCAAATTTACCTGTTCCTGCTTTGAGCGACATCGCACGATACTTTCTCCTTTGAGTGGGCGGTCGCACGCAGACTTTGCAGGTTACATACCAATTTTACTCAGACAGCAAAGAGAAACCCGCAAATAACCTGTTGTTTTGATCACGCATTCTACCAATACTTCGCTCATACCTTTTAAAGAATTTGCAAGCTGATTTCAAATGCGAACAGCATGAACTTCAAACCACCTTTCCGTTATTAGAAGATTATATCTTAATGAAACTAAACTATTCGTTCGAGTAGTTGTCGAGAACTGAAGCTGGTCAAAGAGATGCTTAATTATTAAAAAACACATTTCCACAGAGAAAACAAAATATGTAAAAACTACAAAAAAATTTAGTTTTTCTACACGTTTGACAAGAACTTTACACCTACTAAGTGTATTTGCTTTTGTGCAATTTATTCCTTAAACTGAAGAGCAGACAGTACAGCTGAACAATCTATCGAAACGTTCGCACAATTGCCGAATCTCTAAAAAAGAATGTTGGCGCATACTTGTGAGAATGTATTCTTTATTTCTTTGTGTTGATTTTTTTATAGTCTAACTTATGTATTAGGACTTGATACTACTGTCTTTACATTTATAGTTATAATTGTTATTGTCCTTGTTCATCATGTGAACCTCATTTATTTCTTATGTATATCTTATATAACTATGTTACCTCCCTTTCTTGAGCATTATTTTACTTATTTCCAAATAAGGTTGAGCTGCTCTGACTTACTATTCTAATACAATCCTTGCTTGTGGTCGCTTCGCTCCAAATGTATGCAGGCGTGTGAAACGGGGACTGCTAGTCATCTACCTAATGCGACCCTTTCAAGTGGAATCATATTTTGTAACGTCTGCGAGGGCTGTATGTTCAGTTGTGAACAGCTTTTCTACATGCCGCGTTTGTAAAATGTAAAATGGCTTAACACAGCCCCAAAGGGCCAAAGCCGAGCTCCTCTCAATCTCTTGGCTTGTGCGTTTCTAATTTTCTCACAAGAGAAAGGAAGCTACAGTTTAACGCCAAATCCGAACGGCAGTTTGAGAAGCTTTTGCATGGTTAATTACTACAAAGCTGGCGCCAACAGCAGAGAGGGTTGACCGGGTGTAAAGTTTATTCAAAGAACAATCTTTTCATTAGATGCTCCCACGACCTCTTGCACAGCGGTCGCGCACACTAGCCGCTGAGCCACCCAGCCACATGCCGCGTTTACTTTTCTCATTCTACATTCTTATTTTAGGCCCCAGACCATATTAACAAAAAGAAAAATAAAGGGTATCTACATATACTCAAGGAAATACGGGGAGGAGGGTAGTGTGGGGAGGAATGTTAGGAAGGGTCACAAAAGCATACAACTTAATTTGTTTTTTTTTCACTTAACTTCTCTGGGATTCGAACTCACAACTTACTTAACTTGTCTCTGGAATCAATTGCCGGCATCTCAGTCCATAAGACTTTTAAACACTCGCGCGGCAATGCTGCAAATCACAGTTATAAAGGGAAGCGAGCTACACGTTTGGTGTAGAGTTTCTAAATGTAGCGTTCAGCATTTACAATCCTTAACGTTTATGTGGAAAACCTACATTTTTAGTTTAGGTTTTCAATACTTAAGCGATAATGTAGAAATCCTACATTTTCGTTTGGTATTTCTAATGCTGTATGAAAAAAAGAAGAAGTTATTTGAAAATAAGCTCACGCAGCGTTTAACTTTTTAACATGTTTCGTTCACTTTTCTTTATTTACACATGAAACATGTAGTTTTTCTACACTGTTACATTTTTTTTTTATTTCTACATGTAAAATGTAGTTTTTCTACATGCCACGTTTAACTTTCTGTTTTCTACATTTAGGGTGTGAAATTTAGCAGGGCGAACCGCGTTTAAACACGCGGCGTGTAGCTAATTTTGTTTTCTGTGTGTCGTAATTCTCTTATACCTTTTGAGAGTTAAACAGCTGTTTTTAAAAGACAAGTTGGCTGGGTCAACCTTATTCTCAAGCCCATTTCGGTGCTGCGTAAGTCCAGTCTTTACCGGTTAACAATTCGGTCCCGTCCTGCGTACTTTATAATCTTTTCAATTCCGAGCGATCACGCTTTGCATTTCGGGCCGCACACGTCCTTTCATACCCATTTCAAACGACGTTACCATCAATAGAATTTTTTCCCAAGCTTCTTCTCAATAGTAAAAGGGTCGCCCGCGGGCCTTATTTCACTTTGTGTTTTGAGTTCAAAGTTAGTACAGACAACTAAGATAATTCCATTTCATAAGCAAATTCTTTCTCCGTTCCCACCAATGTAATGCGTTGTACACATACTCCAGACATACTCCTTATATATACATATTTACTTTTATCTGGCCAAACCGTAACCGTGTTAAATACGTACATGTATGTATGTACGAGCATTGTGTATATTTTCCCACCGTTTAACTGCATGAAATTGAAAAGGAAAAATTTCATAATCAATGCAGCAAACGTTGTTGTTGCTATTGTTTGTGCTGCTAGCCTCTGTCTTTTAACCTGCTTTTAGCCATTATGCTTTTGTCTCAACGCCAAAATAAAGGAGAAAAGAAAACAAGAATTAATTTTCATTTCGTTCGTGAAAAGAATTTTTGGGCGTGCCTCCCCAAAAACATAAAATCTCTCACGCTCCAAATTTTACGACAAGCTCGCACGCTTGACGCTTTATCTACGTTTTTCGCACTTATTGCTTTGACTCCGCGCGGGCTATTAAAACCATATTAACAAAAAGCTAAAACTGAGAAGGGAAACTAATTGAAATGCAGATTAAGTAAGGAATGGGAGATATTCGCACACACACTTGACCTGGAGTGCAGCAGCCACTCTCAACAAATTGCCTTTGGCCCATGGATTTTCCATTTAATTAGACTCGATTTCACTTTACTCACCCCAGTTAAATGGCGATAATTAAATAAACACATGTAGAAAACCAAAGCTAAATTGAATTGAATTGGCGCTCCAAGTGGCTGGAAAGGAAGTGCTGATTATGCATATCTCTGGGCTACATTCTGGCATCGATTATAATAATGATTATGTGTATGCTCGTATAATGAAGCTTAATAACTGATACCGCAAAATCGTAGAGGAAGACCACAAATGCCAACTTTCTCTATGTCAAACCAATGCAGCCGATATGGTTGTATGGTAACCAATTTGGTTTTCCAGACATTTAATTAACTCCCACCCGCCCTTTTATGGAATAGTTTGTACAACTTTAATGCTAGTGATTTTTTTTTTTGTAATGGTTATTGCTGCCTGGCCATATGTCACGAACTGTGTTTGGCTGTGTGTGTGTGTGTGTGTCTAGTGACTGGTTGGTCTCCGCGAATTCACTGGACTCGTTTTGTATACTGTCAGTTGGCTAACGGCTTCCCGTTCTATTCCAACTCCCCCTCACTCCTTCAGCTCTCCAAAATGACTTTGTCCCCTTCAAACTGGCATGGTTCACAAATCAAGTAATTTGTTGTGTGGGTGGTTGTGGACCAGGACAATATGTAATGATGGTAAACTTGTTGTAAAAAGCAAATGCAATCAGTTTTACTTCTAACTCGTGTGTTGTACTTACGTATAAAGCTAATGATATTCGTAGACTACAAGCATCACTGGTCGTTGAAATTCAACTGAACAAAGCTGTGGTTGTTATACCCTGCATTAAATACAAAGGGTAGAATGAGTTTGTGCTTGTTTTTGTAACAGTCATAAGAAAGTATTTCCGATCCTGTGTAAGGTTTATAGAATCTTGATCATCATCAACAGTCGACTGACTGACTGACTGTCTATCCTTTTTGGCAAACATATTGCTTTAAACTTTCTATAGATTTTGCGATTCGCATTATATATCGATGCACCAAATTTGATAACGATCAGATGAACGATAGAAGAGTTCTAAGAAAATCAATATTCGGTGCCAAACTAGCAACATAGAAAAGAGCAAGAGAGTCAGACAAAGCGGTATCAGTTACAGAGTATATTACAGTCGGTCTTGGCCGTCTGTCTAATTGGGTTTTTTTATGGTATGTATAAAACCAGTTTATTTAATAATGCATTATTATTCACTAGAAATTTACTAGAATTTATTGAAATCCCATTGAATATGTAAGTAGTCAAGTGAAAGTTTTCACAGAAATCTAAAACATTATAGATATCGTTATGAGACAAATAAATATCAAAATAATAGTGGGTTAGAACTCGTTTTGAACCGTTAAAATATATAATTCAATATTAACCAGGGATGCAAACCGGTTCGAAGGGGCTTAAAGGGTTCAGATTCGGTATAATTAGGGGCCATCTTAAAACAAAAAGAAGTTTTTGACATCATTTTGGATATGCCGCAACTTCAAAAGTACGAAAAAATGACTTTCCGAACAGATTTCAGGGTTAGTTGCGACGACATACTCAATAGGGTGAAATTAAGGGCGATCCAAGAAAATAATCGAGTTTTTGAAAAGGTTTCGGACTGCTTTACCTTCGATACTTCGGAAAAAATACCTTTCCGCGCAGACTTGAGGCCAAACTGGGACTTTATACTTAAGAAAGGTTTTAAGGCTTGAGACTCGACGATATTAAAGACAATCCTTGGATAGATAGACTGCGATTTTGGCAACTTTTCGGATACAGATTTAAAAAAATCATCGAACAGATTTAATCAAAATTCGGGACGTTATCCTTAAGTACAGGCTTTAAGGGGTTGTGATTCGAAGGAATTAAGGGCGATCCTAAGAATAAGTTTTTGTCATTTTTTTTAAACTTATCTCAATTTCAAAAGTCCATCAAAATATCGGATGGTTATACTTAAGGATGGGTTTTGAGATTTGTCAGATTTTCGGAATCCATGAATATAAATTTCATTGCGAATTCCTTTCCGCGCAGATTTAAGGGAAGATCGGGATTATTTGACAAGGCGGAAACTGGCTTTCATTAAAATTATGATAAATTAAGATTGAACCACTGAACCGAACCGAAACCGCGGTTCAGTTGGCTTCAAAAACCATGTTATAAGCCGAACCGGTGGTTTACAAACTGTGTGAACCACTGAACCGAACCAGTCCTTATTTCCGATCGGTTTACATCCCTGATATTAACAACCTTCTTACCAAATTCTGGATTTTTTTAATTTCATACCAACCCTTACTCCATATTTTCAAGCTAAGGCTATGAAGAACTTTTGAACCGATTTTAAACCACTTTAGAACCGGCACACAGATTTGAGATATAGCTTATGATTCTTTTTCATGATCGATATGAACCTACTGTCACACAGAAATCTCTTAAGATTTTGCCATCGGTTGGTTTGTAAATCTCTCAAAAAATCCGTCGGTGCCACAGAACTTCGAGAGATTTTGTTTTCTTTTTCGAAAGTCGAGTTAAAAGGTGTGGGTATAAGATTATGGTCCAGCTACAAAAATAGTGCTGAATCGCGATTTGGTTGGTTTGTGCATTGATTGGTTTGCCAAAATCTCCTAACAAAATACGAGAGGATTGAAACCAACCGAAAGAGATTTCTGTGGCACCTAAGAATTGGTATTCGGTTGGAATGAGGTAGGAAGAGGTTTCTGTGTCACCCCCGACTATGAAAATTTCATGTTTAGTAGTTTAGACAATTATTCGGAGCCCACACACATTCTAATATTCACTTTTATAAACACTCCAGTGTATGTTTATATGATAGTACTCTTTTGTATTGTAAAATCAAACATTTTGATTTCAATTTCAATTCTGTTGGTATTTGACTTTGCGTGTTCTGCGTAATTATACTTCAGTGACCCATAAATTTATTATGATATCATGCACGAATGTATCATATTAGTGATTTTATTTGTGTAAATTTACCATTTTCCAAAGTTGAGGTAATTTAACCAGGTTTTTTAATTGTACAATTTAATTGAGGTTTTTTTTATCAATAACATTGGACCGAATATAGAAATCTAAAAACCAAGTTTTTATAGGTTCGTATAATAAATAATAATAATAATTGAGCTATTCAATTTTTAACTATAAATCCAGAATCTAATTGATCCATCAAAAACAACTCAGAAAGTCGGTCAAGCCCAACTATAACGGGTGACAACAAAAATATGCTCAAACTTTGAGAGAACGCGCCCTTAGCTGAGCTTTACATATAAGCTTTCGGGATGACATTTCTTTCTCTTTGTTCTCCTGTCAACACGTTTTCATGCCCCCCTGACAAAAATTTTGGACAAGTAGTCGCCACATTGCCGTCCGAGCAAGAACGTCTTCGTGATCGCGTTGTAAAATTCTACGAAATGCACGCTGACAAAGGTAAAGTGTTTACAGTAAACCATTTTACCCAAAAGGGCAAGTCGATCTCACTATTTATAGTATTTTGCAAGGAAAAATAATAAAAAGAGAAGTTGGAAGTAGTCGGAAAGCAAACATTATGACCGGCCAAGCTGTCAGAAAGCTAACCCAACTTTTTAACAACAAAGACAACATAAGTCAACGAGATGCAGCCAGAAAATTTAATTGCAGACAACAAAACATCAGTAAAGTGCTGAAAAAAACAGACGTAAGCAATGAGCACCAAGTTACACACCTGACCAAATACAAACTGTCAAATCTCAATGTCCGTGGATGTGCAACCAATATCGCCTTTTTGCCAATATCCCTGAACGGAACCCAACAAACTTGCCGCAGTGTCGTCCAATTGAAGATTTTTTTGGAAATCTAAGTGCTGCTGTTTACAAAAACCACTGGAAGGCCAAAAATTTCAAAGAAGTGACCAACAGGATTCGCTTATGTATCCGAAAATACGACCCCAAGGTCGTACAGGCCGCCTGCGGAGACATTTTCCGGAAGCTACTTCGAGTGGCTGATAGCGGTCCTTTCGACCAAATCCATTAATGCAATTCTTTTGTATATTTTCATAAAGATCCATTGAAAATTGTGTTTGTGGCGGCATTTTTAAAGTTTTTGCCGATTTTAAGTTGTTACCAGAGCTCGTAAATAACAATTGAACATTTTTGCCTTTGCTTTCTGCGCAATAACAATACCGAAATCATGCTTCCTGCAGAACACTTTGTTTTTGTTTTCAGTTGACTGTTCTCAGTTGAGCTTTTCTTGTTTTGCTCAATCAATAACAATTTATAGACAGCGATCCCACTGAAAGCTCGCACATTAGGATTCAGTAGATGAGCAAAAAGCTGAACGACTCACCTCAAAGGGCCTTTTTTTCTGTTATTTGTTTTGTGTGTGTGGCTTGTGCGAGTCGCAAGCCCAAACAGACACCTTACTCACTTATACACACACACAAACGCAAATGACTTTTATCTTCATCGCTCGCGACGATTTGCTCAGTGAATGAGCAGAGCAAAATGTAAACAAATCCATTGGTTGTTCGTTGAGCACTGAGCGATTCGTTCATGAGCCGATGTGAACGTTTCATCTCTGACTTTTTGCTCAAAGGCAAACCGATTTACAGACCTGATCTATTGTAATGGAATCCTTGTTACAGTCATCTATGTCAATTAGTACTATAAAAGACAGAACCAAAAAAAGATATAGCCTAGTTTTCCGATAGATGTGGCTTGCCTTTGATGCTTAAAAATTCCCATATTTGGTTAATCAAAATTCATTAATGAGTTGCGTGTAATGACTTTGCACTCTGCCTTCAAAAGACGTTAAAAACATCGTAACGTATAAAAGTAATATTCTTTTAATTCAAATGAACCACAATGGCCAAAACAGCCCAGAGAAACACAAATCGGGCCAACACAAAAACCCGACGACTTTTGCTTAAGGTTCCCAAATTTTTCTCTAGCCTGCTTGGTAGCCATATAGGGTAAAGTAACTGAATGAATATGCCCTACAAGCCCTCACTTTCATAATTCTTGGGCTCGTTTTTGTTGTTGTCTTGTTTATTGCTTCGCTGGCTATGCTAATGGGCCTAGACCCAGCACTTCATACATGTTTTTGTTGTCGTCTTTTACGATATTTTGTATGTCTGTATGTTTCTCGAGCACATGCCAAACCCACACGCTCCACTGACAGCTTAGCCGGCGCATTACTCATGCTCATCTGCTCCGGAAAATTGCCATAACCACATTTAGTTGGGTAGTAGCCGTTATTTCATTTGGTGCTTCGCTAGTTTCCTTTATTTAAACTGAACTTTTTATAAAGTTCCGGGCCCTTTGCTGTGTCACCTGCACAGCAAAACAAAAAAATAACAAAAACCGAGTAGACACATAGCACGTTGAACCCCAGCTGCCTTTTTTTCGACGGTGTCAGAGTTGAAACTTGAGCAAAGTTTTTTTTTTGTGTTTGCCGCTAAGAATACAGTTTTAAGTATTCAAACTTCTGGCAAAGTTGGGGCTTCAGCTGCAGCTGTTAGTATTTCCAAACCATTTGAATGAAATATGGTTATTTCGGCTAATGTTCCTACCAAACGTTTTAGTGACCACTTTAGTTGCTTTTCTTGTATCTACATTATTTTGATTTATTAACGTGAGAATAAACATAACCCCGCTGTATTTTCAACTGCAATTGAATTTGAGCCCCAGCTAAACACAATTCAATTTCCAAAGTATTACGAGCGCACAATTTTAGCCACCCAATAACCGAACAAAGTTTATATCGCACTCAACAGCTAAAAAATCAAATAACAAAGTTTACAATTGATTTAGAGAGAGCTTTCCCAAAGTTTTCGAAAGAAATGTTGTAACAACAACAAACAATTGATTTGCATACACTCACACAGACATACATCCATCGACACATAAGAAATTCGAACTGCAATTCGGCGCAACTTTGTTGCTGGAAGAGGGCAAAAAAAAAGTACTTTATGCTAAGAAAAGCCAACATTTTGAGTTGGGTTTAATGTGCGCACGGCAGGAACACAAAGCAACACAAGAGGAAAAAACAAAAATTTGGAATATTGTGCAGCAAGTAACAAGAGGGCAAACATGTCAGGCTCTCCTAGGGGAACACAACCAGCAGTGGGTGGGAATTGGCCAAAAAAAAAACTGTACGCTAAACTTGTTGACACCGAAAGGCGATAGGTGTGTTGTGAAATAATAGAAAATAGAGAAATTGACGTTACTTATGTTGATTAAAATAACAAAACAACACGGTTAGTTAAAATCTTTCGGTTTTAATTTTAAATGTTAAAAAAAATTTTGACATTCAAGCTAAGCTCAATTTATTATGAAATGCGAAAGAATCCAGAGCAGAGTCCTATTAGTTTTGGTACTGAAAAACTACGAGCTATACAAATTTCTATAAACTCTTCACTTACTCTCGCAGGAATCGGACTCGGGGTCTTTGGACTGAAACCGATTGGAATGCCGTCTTAACCAACTGAGCCATCGCACTCTCTCTATGCTACACGGCTAAAATACTAGTTTTATGGTATTGCCTAGAAGTATTCAGCAATATTTTCTTGGCATTTCGCAATATATACGACCGCTTGTAATTCTCAAGTTGGAATTCCCTGCATTGGGGTAACTGAAATATGTTGAATATGTTTTAAGTCAAATCAAAGTGCTTTTTAATTAATTTTAATACAAAAAAGGACTAGTATTATCCAATATGATTGTTTTAAATTTTACAATGAGTGTACAAAAGTTTGTACGTTAACTTTTTCTCGTCCGGGATAGCAACTGAATATCGACTACCAACGCGACGGTGCCGCATATAGCAGTAAATGCTCATAATACCCTTTTCACACTGGGCGCAGCTTCGAAAAAACTGTCAAAGTCGAAGCTGCGAGAATTTTTCCTATAGGAAATATGTAGGCTGGGTGATGGTGGAACTAACTAGGTGAAGCCGTCAGCATATGTGGGGGCCAATCTATCATGCCTACTTGATAGAAAGAGACAGATTGATATTTGTTAATACTATATGCCTATAGACTCTTCCCATATTGATTTGTTTCTAAGTCCTTGGGAACTCGTATGGTTTAATGTTGCTTCGCGCAAACGATTTACGGCAAATAACACGTTAACTCGACATCTTTTCACACACTAAAATCAGAAATGACAGCACGAATAAGACTATTACGACAAAACTACAGAAAAATTTTTCCGTAGCCTACCTTTCGCTTCAAGCACTCACAGCATACTGGCCCTTTGGCCCTTCAAACAGAGAGAGTGCTGTCTCGGACGTCTTCACCTTATTAGTTCCACCATGGGCTGGGTGATGTAATTCAATAGTCGCAGCAATCAAGCTGCAACGCAGCTTTCATAAGTATTAGCAAATAATGCTTACTAGATTGTTATCGGTTTGAAGTACTTTTCAGCTAATTTGACAGAAAACACCTGATTTATTTTTGTGCGAGCAAAAGAAGACAAAATATAAAAGTTTTGAAAGTGGAACGAAAAAAAGCAAATGGAGTGAGGACGAGAAGAATGATTTGATTGATTTGTGGGCCGAAAACAGATCTACGTGGATCTGCCACTGCCGATTTTCAGACCTTCAGGCGGCTCTAATAGCTCAGTGTGTGCACTGTGGCCCATGTGGTAGAATGCTAGATTACAAAATTATAACATAATTCTTACAAAACTCATTAAAAAGGCCTTGACTTCTGGTTAAACACCTGCAAAAAGAAACCTAAAAGTCAACCGACAGAGAGAAATGTTGGATCAAAGCTCTTAGGCCTTCCGGCAGACCGCTGAGAGCTTGGCCACCAAATTAATCGATTCTTAAAGTACAATAGATCGTTCCAGGACCAGTTCTTGGAATTAATAAAAGACATGATAAAACCATTGAGCTTAAAAAATTATTAATTGAATTCAATAATTACAAAAATGATCAGCTATGACATTTTTTTTATAACTTCAGCCGTTCTTCTGCTTTCTCCGATAATATGGCTCAAGTTGGGATGTTTCCTCTCGATAAGAATAGGCAAAAAAAAAAAAAATTTGGGCGGCCCAATGACGGGAATTTTGAAATTTCCTTTTTAATTGAATAGGTTACTTTAAATAAAACTGATCTGTCTAATTTTTAAATTTTTTTTGTGCAATGTCCTTAAGATATCGCTAAAAATCGGTTTTTGACAAGGTTTTTTTTAAATGCCAATATCTCGGGCCCCAGAGTAGCTAGCGACATGAAATAAAATCCCACCGACAGAGAATTGAACAAGGTTATAGAAAATGAAAAACTTAATTACTTACACTGAAAACTTTTTTGTGTATAATTAATTGAAAAATATAATGAGTCTTTTTGGTAGTTCCCGTTATAGCGCCACCTTAAAACTTTTACAGTATCTTCTTTGAACCTCGACGCTTATTACCTGAAAGTTTCAAAAAAATCGATGATACGCTTCCTCAAGAAAAATTTAAAAAAAAGTTCGCACTTATTTTACTTACTCATCATCTTCACTATTTTCATTTATGACAACATTTGCTCCGTTGGACTCAAATATTTTTGATAAAATTGCTGCTGGACGGATAATGCGTGATAGATATCTTGCATGAGTCAAGTAATATATCACACTTGCAGAGTGTGAGCAACAGCCAACAGTCCTCTTTCCGTTGGGACAACTACAGCAATAGCGTTTTATGCCATCTATGCTATTGCGGTTGGAAATGAAGTCGACATAAACACTATACCACTTGCTGTTTATATGCCTCGATCGAACCTCGAATTTTGTTATTGAGGGATTCATTTTAAGGAATGAAGCTTCAATCGTTCCGTCCTCATTCAGGATTTCGGCTAGATATGAGACGGCTAACGACAGTTGGTAAGATCCAGAGAATAATATTTTAAGCTCGTCTTCTGTGAGTCTAGGAAATTCTACAAGCGATGACGTATTTAATGGACTTAAAAGACTTCTTCTTCTGCCATAACGCTCTTTCTCAACTTCTTCTGACAGAGTGTTCGGAGCGTTCATACGATTTTTTAAAATGAGAAAGTATTCTGCTTCCTAGTTCCTTGTCTGAGTTCAACCTCTTTGCAAACATGTTGTTGAGATACCCAGCGATTCTGCATAGATCGCCAACTTTGGTTAGGTATTTGTTGTCCAAATTGTGATGCAAAAGCTTATATTTTTGAGCAATTGCTCCATGGACGGCTTCAACTACCCATCTTATTTTGGTTACTTTCCGAGACCCATTTGCTTCTTCCGTATCCAGTTGCGCTTTTTTTCCTTTTAAAGCTGGCATCAGAACTTTAAAGCCTTTTCTTTCTATTTCATCAACAACATCGCGAAAACCCCTATCCACAACGAAGATGTCATTTGGACGCAAGAGCATAAGTAAATTCGTGTTGGCAAGAACTTTCTTCATAATCGAAGCATCGTTTTCTTTTCCATAAAACGGACCACATATGTCAAGAACAAATCCATTTGTTGTACAAATGGTAAAGGGTTTGCATAAATGGGTTTTTTTCTGTCCCGAATACGATTTTCGTTGATATTCATTGTTGCTGCTCTTTTGGTGCCGTACGTATGTGCCATCGAAAATTAAGACCAGTTGGTCGCTTTCTAGGGCCAACAAATCTTTCACTGTATCTGACGTATTTAGAAGTAAAACATCCGTGTTACGTGGGGGGGGTGTATCAAAAATTTTGAGTCAACGGAGCAAATGTTGTATAATGAAAATAGTGAAGATGATGAGTAAGTAAAATAAGTGCGAACTTTTTTTTAAATTTTTCTTGAGGAAGCGTATCATCGATTTTTTTGAAACTTTCAGGTAATAAGCGTCGAGGTTCAAAGAAGATACTGTAAAAGTTTTAAGGTGGCGCTATAACGGGAACTACCAAAAAAGACTCATTATATTTTTCAATTAATTATACACAAAAAAGTTTTCAGTGTAAGTAATTAAGTTTTTCATTTTCTATAACCTTGTTCAATTCTCTGTCGGTGGGATTTTATTTCATGTCGCTAGCTACTCTGGGGCCCGAGATATTGGCATTTAAAAAAAACCTTGTCAAAAACCGATTTTTAGCGATATCTTAAGGACATTGCACAAAAAAAATTTAAAAATTAGACAGATCAGTTTTATTTAAAGTAACCTATTCAATTAAAAAGGAAATTTCAAAATCAATCCCCCCTTTCCTCTTTTACAATTTGGAAAAAAAAAAAAAATTTCGAATTTTAAAAAAATATCCACCTCCACAACCAAATTAAATTTCACACTAAATGCATGATTTTATGATTCAATTTGACATTTGCAGGCAAAAGTGTTTGCTTAACAAGAAGAGTGGGGGTGAGAGAGGGCTGGCAAATAAATTTGATTAAAATTTCAAACCCATTTTAAAGTATGTTTCAATTAGTTGGCGGTGCATTAGAAGCTACATCAGCTCGCTGGCATGCTAATCAGCGGTCCATTAAGCGGACGCACCCGCACCTGTCACCCAACGACCACCACCATGCAAATAGTCCGCCCTCCTGCACTTCCCTCTTCAACCTGCTGCTTGCATGTTAATTTAAATCGTTTCCCCGCTTGCAACGTGTAGAGCGTTGAAAAAAGAGTGAAACTAATGCTTTGGTTCGTTAGAACCGGGTAGAGGGAGGGGCGAAAGGGAGTAGAGAAAAACATTGCATGACAGATTCAAATGGAAACATTTGTCTGGCAAGGCTTTAAAGTCACGCTATTTGATGAGAGATTTGAGGAGACTATTTCAAATAATTAAATATGTGCAATCTTTCAAATTTCAATTTTAACAAAAGTACGTAATAGAGGATATAGTTGTACGAGTTTTTCCTTTTGATAGAGATTGTTTAAACTTTAAAATAAATAATATTCTTAGATTTAAGTTTTAAAACGCAAGCATTGAAATCCAGAAGGCAGTTTTTTACCTAAACTAATTTCCGTCTAATCTAATGGCAGCTATATGCAGGGTTCGGAATCATTTTTTGCTCGAGCTCTCTAGAGTCCGCTCATGTTCGTAACTCTTACCTTTGAGTTGAGAGCCGAACAATGCGAGCCATATTTCGAAAGTTGAGAGCCAGGAATCGGCCTTCGCCCGTGTGAGCCACTATTCTATACTCGGAGTTCTTAACTCAGAGCTGTGATCTTTGAGCTGAAAGCTGAAGAGGCAGATTAACAATGCTTGAGAATACGTGTGCACACATACAGTCGTCGGCTGTCGCTGTATGCGTACAAGAGAGCGGCTGGCTCTAGAGCGCTCTCTCTCTGGCTTTTGAACAAAATTTCAAGAGAGCCTGGACCCAGCTCTAGAGCCAGCACGAAAAAATCGTGTACAAAAAAATCGTATGGCGTTATTTATCTTAGAGATTATATTGACTTTGATAACACGGTGTGACAGTCAAAAAACTTCTGGAATGCGACATAGTGTAGGTTGTAGATATAGTTAAATGTAACATTGTGGCATACCACAAATTTTTCGTGCACATCAAAATTTGGAATAACGGTTAAAAGTCCGCTTTTTCGAGGTTGATATAGTTAAAAAATCATATTTCTTAAACTAGGCATCCTATAATAGTTTGCAATACGTTTTTGGAAAGAGAAATGTAACACCTTTCCAACGGTGTACTACATTGCAATCTCGGATAAAAATTGGGGGGACCTACATGAAAAACAAATAGAATTTTTCAGTTTTTTGCGACTTCACCGTACTTTAAATGAAAATGAATAGGTCAAATTTATATAAAACTATTTAATTTTGGTATGCAGTTTCAAAAAACATTTAATTTTGCGTCTTCTGCAACTTAGTTTATTAAAATCGAGAAATATTTGGTTGAGTTATTTAACTTTTTAGGAAAAACAAGTAAGGGAGCTGTAGTCGAGTGCCCCGACTACAAAATACCCTGTTCCCTTGACTTCTTGTGTTTTCATACACATATACACACACTCACACATACTCACACACACTCTAACACACGCACGCGCAAACGCGGTAACTGACAATGCAAGGCCCCCCCTCTCTCCCACTAGCGAAATTGATTCATATATAACTTCGGTGTTTTTCGTCCGATCTTATTGATCTTTTCAGAATAGATAGATATTGGGCCTTACTTGATATATGTAAAGTTTGGAAGGTCTATCTTTAAAATTGTGGCTGTGACAGTTTTTTGCGCTTAAAGGGGGGAGGGGGAGGAATTTTCCAAATCTGAAACAAACTCGTATTGAATCGGGTATACACCTACCTACATTCAAAAATTTGTGGCTCTAGCTCTTATAGTCTCTGAGAAACACGCGTTCATACGGACAGACGGACAGACGGACGGACAGACGGACAGGGCTAAATCGACTCGGCTGTTGATGCTGATCAAGAATATATATACTTTATAGGGTCGCAAATGTTTCCTTCTCCCTGTTACATACTTTTGCACAACTTCATGATCCCCCTTTTCCCATTTTCAATGGGAACAGGGTATAAAAACCTTAAAAAGCCTAATTAAAACAAGTAGGAAAGTTGGGGAAGCCCGACTATAATACACTCTTTACTCACAAAAGTGTACGCTCAGTGTAAATTTAGATGCTGCAGTAGCTGCTAAAGCATATGCTGCTACTGCGCTGCAGCAGAGAAGTTTCTTTCGTTTATATCTTGACTATCGTTCATCCGATCTTTACCAATCCTTTGGTAAACCGATAAAGAATCCCGACTACTAAATATGTCCAAAAAGTACGAACCTTCTATCTATAAAACTGCCGAAGATATGACGTTTTTTTCTAAATTTCGGGGGCGGGAGGGGCGTGGCAATAATTTAAAGTAAGCTTGATCTGCCTGTAAGCATATGAAGCTTATGTTCCATACATGTCAAACCTCTATCTCATACCATCTCTGAGATCTATTTATTAATATAGACAGACGGACTGAGAGACGGACGGACAGACAGACAGGCGGACAGACTGACGGACAGACGGACATGGCTATACAATACTTATTCTAAAAAAAATTATTCAATAACTTACTCTAAAAATTCAACAATTTTTCGGTCGACAGTGCTATTATGGCGCGACTCATCACCATATTGCGAAAATTTCGTTATCCGAAAAACTTTAATAACTTTGCTAATTATTGACCGATTTTAAAAATAGGCATACGTTCTAACCGTGAAGATGTGTTGTTCTTAAACAATAAAACAAATATTGGGGGTTTCTAACCAAATAGTGTTCAAAAACGTCACCAAAAAAAAAAATGGGGAAAAAACCAACAAAAAAAAAAATGGTTTACGTAGCAAATACTCCAAGATAAGAAATGAATCCTGATCAGTCATATATGGTATCTTTAAAGACCTAAATTTCTTCTTTCCAAAACCGGTAAGAAAATAAAAATCATTTGATATATGACAAAGTTATGGGCGTATAAGTGAGTGTTTGTGCGTTATTCAAAATTTCGATGTGCACTGAAAAATTCTAGTATGCCACAAAAATCTACTGAACCATATCTACAACCTACGCTAGGTCCCATCCCAGAAGTTTTGTTTTGATTTTTTTTTGTCACACCGTGTAATACCTACCTCTCTCTTTTTTACTTGCAGATGTAGTACGAAATTGAAGAGCCACAACTACCTGAAGACTTTACCGCAACAATTTAGAGAGGAAACCAAAATTTTCTGCCGCCGCTGTCCGGGATGACTTTCAAACTATTTCGGCGTGGCTCGGCACGATGTATCGGCCTGCTGTCAGCATTTGTGACCATTTTGCTGTGTCTCTATTACATCTCCATAGGACAGCCCAATCCAGCGCCTGCCTCTGATACAGGAGGGTCTGCGGGTACGGGACGTGGTGTCAATGCTATTGGTGGCTTCAGTGTGGGTGGAGGACTGACGTTACATAAGCAATCGCATCATAGCAACTTCGCTGCTCAAAAGCGTTCGCCAGAGCTATTACCCACACCCAAGCCACAGCAGCAGTTCCTATCGGTCAAGGCCGAGCAGCCTCTGGGCCAAGACAATCCCAACTGGGGTGACAAATGCTATGTCTTGCTCCAGAGTCATACAAATATCACCGCCACGGAGGAGCATAGCAAATTTGATTTTCAACCCGAATGGATGCGCTCCAAGGAGTACTGGGATCGTGGCTTTGAAGAGCGTTTCGAGGCCCAGAAGAAGGATAAGCAACGTCCGCCCCTTAAGGTCATAGTGGTGCCACATTCCCACAATGATCCTGGCTGGCTAAAGACCTTCACCAACTACTTTCAATCTGATTCCAGACAGATTCTTAATCTTCTAGTGACCAAAATGCAAGAGTACAAGGATATGACATTCATATGGTCCGAGATAAGTTTTCTTCAGTTGTGGTGGGATCAGGCGCATCCCACTAAGCAGAGAGCTCTCAAGCGTTTGATTAATTCGGGACGATTTGAGATCACCACCGGCGGTTGGGTAATGACAGATGAGGCTAATGTACACATCTATCCCATGCTGGATCAACTAATCGAAGGACATCAGTGGCTGAAGAATAATCTGAATGTCACACCCAAAGTGGGTTGGTCTATTGATCCCTTTGGGCATGGCAGCACGGTGCCTTATCTGTTGGCCGGAGCAAATTTCGAGGGCACAATCATACAGAGGATACACTATGCCTGGAAACAATGGTTTGCACGTCAGCAGAGTGGTGACTTCATCTGGACTCCATATTGGCGCACCCAAAAGGGTCATTTGCTCACGCACAATATGCCCTTTGATATATACTCCATTAAGGGATCCTGCGGTCCGCATCCCTTTATATGCCTTAACTTTGACTTTCGAAAAATACCTGGCGAGTACACGGAATACTCGGTGAAGGCTCAGTTTATCACGGATGAGAATATCGAAGAGAAGGCTCAACTGTTACTGGAGCAATATTCGCGCACAGCCTCGCTGTTTCCGCACAATGTGGCCCTGATACCCGTGGGTGATGACTTCCGATATAACAAAGAACGCGAGGTGGACCAGCAGTATGACAACTACAAGAAGCTCATCGATCATATTATGGCCAACAAGCGGTTATACAATGTGGATATCAAGTTCGGCACACCCAGTGAATACTTTCAGGCCATCCAGGAGCGAATGAAGGAGAGGACCCCCAGTTTTCCCACCTTCAAAGGAGATTTCTTTGTCTATTCCGATATTTTCTCAGAGGGCCGACCTGCCTATTGGTCGGGGTACTTCACCACCCGCCCCTTTTACAAGCTTCTGAGCTCCGAGCTGGAACATAATCTGCGCTCTGCCGAAATACTCTTCACTTTGGCCTATAACACCGCACGGCAATCCCGGCATGAGAATGCCATTAAGATCTATGAGAAGAACTATGAACAGATTATACTGGCACGCCGGAATTTGGGCTTATTCCAGCATCATGACGCCATCACAGGTACCTCCAAGGCCACTGTGATGCGAGACTACGCCATGCGCCTGTTTGAGAGTACCCAGAACATGGTCAAAATGCAGGAATCTTGCCTGGAACTGCTTTTGCAAAAGCAAGCACCGCATCATCATGGATTTATACTCAGCGAATTTGAGCGGGATAACTTTAGTAAGATGCCTCGAAAGATGCCCATCCAATTGATCAGTGGCGTTGGCGCTGGTGCTGGTGATGATGACTTGACCACCACATCTACAACTGGAGCCATGGGCACTTTTGTGCTGTACAATTCGTTGGCCCAGAAACGTCTAGAAATTGTCACTTTACGTGTACCCCAACCGAATGTCAAGATCTTCAATGATCAGGGTGATGAACTGAAGCATATTCAAATCAATCCTGTGTGGAATATAACCGATGTGTATGATCAGGGTTTTGGAGGCACCACCGGCTCAGCGGGACGTATACGCACATCGACCCGGCAATATGAGGTGCTATTTGTGGCCGAACTGGAGGCCCTGTCGCTTACCACGTATCGTGTGCAGGTGGATGAGGTGAACTATAAGCGTAGCATTGCCACCATTTATTGCGATGACTGTACGGAGGCGGGCACAGTCACGAGTGCTGCGGGGGTGACAGCCACTTCTGGAGCGGTAAACAATGGCACACTCTTAACAGATACCTTTGAGGCGCGCGCGAAACCAGCGGGTAAGTTAAATTGAAGAAGAATTCTGAGTAAGGTTAGGTAAGCTGGGCTACACTAGGGCCAAAGAAGCAATAACCACGGAACAAGCCTTTTTTGTGATTTTGACCTGCCTTCCAAAGAAGCGCTCAAAAATTAGTTACGATCAGAATGAGGCAGAGATAAAAATAAAACTTTTCACTTACTCTTCTTTACTTTTTCCCTCCGTTTACAGGTGACATACAACTGGAGAATCCTCATATGCGTCTGTTATTCGATGAGAAGAGCGGTTTCCTAAAGACCATCACCCGAAAGAACCAAAAAAAGCAGCTGCTTAAGCCCATGCAGTGCAGCATTAAGTTTGCCGCCTACCGCAGTGCACAATTCCATTCGGGTGCCTATCTCTTCAAGACCGATCCCGAACAGAGCGAGGCCGAGAAGGATGTTCTGGAGCAATACACCGATGTGCGGATTATAATCACCTCTGGACCCATAGCCAGTGATGTAACAGTAATCTATGGACCCTTCCTGGCCCATACAGTGCGCATTTTTAATACACGTACACATCTGGATGCAGCCATTTATATAGAGAATGATATAGACTTTGAGCCGCCGCCCAAGAATCGTGAGACGGAACTGTTTATGCGCTTGGTCACAAACATAGACAATATCGCTTCGGGACCCTTGCAGCGAGATCCACTCAAAGAGCCCGCAGAGGCGGGTACCATGCCTGAGCTGCCTGTGTTTTATAGCGATCAGAACGGTTTTCAATATCATGAGTAAGTTGACAAATAGCCTACACATTTCACTTGCCTAATCTCTTCGATTCCTTTCTATAGACGCATCAAAGTTCCAGCCATTGGGATAGAGGGCAACTACTTCCCCATCACCTCAGGAGCCTTTTTGCAGGACTCGCGCCTACGCCTTACCCTTCTCACCACCCATGCCCAAGGGGCAGCCAGCTATGAGCCGGGCCAGTTGGAGGTCATGTTGGATCGACGCACTCTCTACGATGACTATCGTGGCATGGGCGAGGGAGTGGTAGACAGTCGTCTGACGCGGCACAAATTCTGGCTGCTGATCGAGGACATGCCCAAGGGGCAGCACATGATACAACCTCCGAGCTATAAGCTGCCCAGTCTGCAGGCCCAACAATTGGCCAATACCCTGCGCTATCCACCCAATCTGTACTTCATCAGCAACTTTGAACAGCCGCAGGCGGCCCTACAGAGTCTGGTGCATCTGTTGCCTCAAGGACATCTGCCATGTGATGTGCATCTGACCACTTTACGTACTCTGTCCGATCCAGAGTTGCAACTATTTCCGTCCGCTTCGGCTTTAATGGTCCTACATCGTCAGGGTTTCGATTGTAGTGTGAGTTCAGGTCCTGAGGAGGGTCTGGAGAAGGTATGCCCACTGTCTACAAAAGGCTTGGGTGCCGTGCAACTGGGCCAGCTGCATGTGGAAAGCATCGAAGCCACCAGTTTGACGGGTCTGAGCGAGCAGCTCAAGTCTCCGGTACGCCTGCAATCGCTATCCCAAATCAGCCTGGAACCCATGGAGCTGCGCACCTTTAATCTTACCTTTCGCGGCGAATTGTGAACTGTGCGCTAACCCAACGAATCTCTAAAACAAATATCTATTGTATTTATGTTTTGCCTTTTTAGTTAGTAAGTGCAAAGTGCAAAAATGTCTCAGTTTGTTCAGCTTTATTCCAACAATTGTTTCTCTCTTTCTCTCAGTACAAAGATCTTAGCACGACTTTAAGCAATAGCCATTCCGTTTCTAGCCAATCTCCGCACCACAACCCTTACCTAACACATATTGTAACATAATTTCTCTAGTATATTTAGCTGCAAATATTTAGCCCGCAAATTTAGACAAATTTTAATTTTGATTTGCCTTTATTTATTTTAGACTGACTAGAAGAAACCTAAGCAAAATTATTTCAAATTTTTTCATCTCGTAGCATAAGGATTTTAAAAATGAACGCAAGGTTAAGCCAAATATTACAAGTACACATTTATTAGCATCACATATAAATAAATATAAACTGTAAATAATAGATTTTTCGGTCAAACGGCACGATAACATTTAGTATACATACTTAGCTCTAATTTATGGTAATCGACCCCTTTTAGGCTTAAGACATATACAAAGTTTAGCGCTGAAGTTAAAAATAGTTACTACAGATCATAGCAAAAGGCCTCACATTCAAAAATCCAAGCTAAGTTATATATAAATAAATGCAAATAAAGAGAAACGTAGATCACACCTGACAGCAGATAAAAACATTTCAAATTGAACTATGTTTTGCATATTGATTGACTACAACTTTCGTGCAAGTGTATAACATGTACGAGGGCATTAAATTTTAATTTTAACAGATAATAAAGTATTAAATGAAACCAAATAAAAAACCAAGTCTTACTATAGAATGTGTATTTTAACAAAGTGGGAGTAAGCGATAGCATTAAAGGTAAAAACTACAAGCGCAGGTCATAGACTAAGCTTCCTGGTCCTAAAATGATGAACTTCATGGGTTCTCCGCACTTGTATCCACTCTCTATCGAAGTACGAAGTCTAATTTACTTTCGAGAACTTAAACTTTCTTAAACTGCACAGAGAAAACCAAATAAGCTACACACTGTTACTGTAGAAACGGCAATCCCAAACGAATCGTAGTTCGCCCTGCTAAATTTAACACTAAAAAATGTAGAAAACTGAAAGTTAAATGTGCCATGTAAAAAAACTTCTTGCAGCATGTACCCATGTCGCAGCGGCCAATAGTAACCACTCCATCACAGCAGCAGCAAGTTATTCTAAGCTCACATCAAGCTCTGCCTTGACAACCGCAACAGTCATCAGCAGCAGCAGCGAATGTTTCCAACATTTCTGCTGATGGTTGCTGGTCTATGTACGGTCGTACCTTATCGTCGCCAAAGAATAACTCGAGACTGTGCAGCTCACAAGCATTAAACGGCAGTTGCAACTTAGGAGGCTAAGAAGAATTAATATACTCCGAATAAGATGGCCACCACAGTGGCGTTACGAAGAACAGAACATGATTTTAATCCATCCTTCAAGCACGCGTCCCCTTGATCGTAGCTGGTCTGACTGGCGACTACACCACATAAGGTTACAGCAAACACATAGCCGGATTAATTCCAGAAGATGGAGGAGAATATTTCCATTGTCCACTAGCTATCACATTCTTTAATGAATATGACACATATTAAAAAGAATTTGTGCTGGCTGCCTTGGCAGTCAGACAGATTATGTTCAGATCTTGTATCGAACAGAACAGAAAAAAAAATACATGCAGCATGTAGAAATACAAAGAATAAACGAGGCATGTACAAAAGATAAATGCTGCGTAGATAAAGGCATGAGAAAATTCGCTTATCTCCAAATACCTTCTGCATATTTTTATACAACAATCTGAATACCACACGAACGCTTTTCGTTTTCTACATTTACGTTTAAAGGCCTGTATCTAGATGTGAATTTATTCGATGTAAAGTAAAATTTTCATACAAAAATGACAGAAGAAAAGTAGAAATACCATTTCTACCATCGAATTAATTGACATCTGGAAACAGGCCTTAAATATTGAAATTGTGGCTCAAAATCAGTAGACAATGGTTATGCTATGTCTATATATTAATAGAGAGGGGCTCGGCTTTGGCCCCTTGGGGCTGTTGTCATCTTGACAAGCCGATTTTACTTTTTACTATAATTAATACGTTAAGATTTTTTCATACGAATGTACGGCCCACTTTTTAGCATAGTAAAACAAATTCAATTAACACAAAATTTATTACATATGTTCGTATGAATATTTAGACCCCGCCATTGCAAAAAAAAAAAATTAATTAAAATTATTCATTGTTTTATAACGAATTAAAAGTTGTACCAATACACACACACTTCACACAGATATCTGAGCAGACCAACGCATTGTTTTTGTTTCAACAGGCCAATACTCTCAGTGAGCTGTGCTCAGTTGTAATTTGACATTTGTAAACAGAGAGAGTGGCTCTCAGTACGCTCTCCCTATGAAGAGACGATCAACGGGAAAAAAAGCTTCCACGTATATTTTGTAGATTTACAGTTGCTGGGTCTAACTATTATTTTTGTTTTTGTTATGGCAAAAAGTATCTAAATACACTAAACAAAGGTACAAAATTAACTTTAAGCCATTATTTTGACGCCTTTATGTCCAAAATTGCATTTTCTTTTGAATTCATCGGCTCCAAGCAATGTGAATTCAAATCAAGTAAAACTACCCCTCACCAAAAATTCTGAAAAAATTATCCTCGATGGACCGCGAATTTACAAGAACTATGACGTCTTCAGATCGCGGGGGACTCCCGCGGTTCAATGGTAAAAATTGTTTGAAAGTTGCATTTTTGCATAAAAAACAGATTGTTTTGCCTTAACCATATTCCAAAAATAATTTAAATGTATTTGTTTGGGTGCTATTTACCGACTTTCGTCCAGAGAAAGGCGCTAAATTGAAGAAACTCTGTAAATATATTCACCAAATGTATATCGCGCTTTTTTAGGTTTCAGAGGCTAAACGAAAAGGAGGTCGGAAAAAATAACCAGACACAAAAAGTTTTAAGATACCACAAGAGTACCCTAGTCGGCACAATCAGCACTCGTTCCAACCACACCTTCCTCCTGTCAATCTGGTTTTGGGTTGTTAAATAGCAGGGTAATATAGTGTGAAGGCAAACGAACTTTTTTAAAAAGAAGCAAGGCAAAATTAAAAAAAACGCAAACAATGCGGACGGTTGAGGCCTAAACAGAAGAGTCACCAGTCAACCCGAAAAATTTTTCCAGTCAATAAGTGGGCCGGACCACCCAAACGTTTTCCAAGAATGTCACCAGACAGTCCCAAAAACAAACATGCGGAACAGACAAAAGATGTGTTGCGGACATCAAAAACCGATTCATTTTTGCTTCATGGGACGGTTAAGGACGTCCATCCGGACCCGCATTACCGTTTTTGACGTTAAGCCGTACCAAATCACGGTTAGCAAAAATTTATAAAATGAACTTAAAAATTACCATGCCCGGGCCCCGCATCAAGAAAAAGTTCTTAACCTCACGGATATTTTCAGAATTTGGAGTAGCTCTACTAAACAATTACCAAACTATCGAATTGTGAAAACCGGAACAGGTAACCAAATTGAATTCGAGCAAATTTAGTGAAAGTGAAAACCGGAACAGGCCTGATACCCTGTGTACCTCTGGTACTGAGTATAATACGACCCACCCACAAACTCCAACATGAGGTAAATGCGATTTGCAAAAATATGGTTGGGAGTACGCAGAGATGTATTAAAGACGATTCACAAGGAATAGCACGTTATAATGATAAAATATTGAGAAATCTTCGAAATGAAACAGATCATTGATTTTTAGCTGATTAACTGATATCAGAATATCTGCTCTTTGGGCTGTTCTTTATTTACATTAAATCGTTAAAGATATGAGGTTTAGGTGTGAACTCCACCGATTGATTATTTTAACAACTTAACATTATTTTCAACATAAATACCTTCGCTTGTACTTTAAAGGCCAACAACGTGTTATTATTAATTAATTAATACGCAGAAAGGCCTCATTCGAATTGCTTCTATGCTTGACTGTGTCAATAGCTGAAATTAAAATTGAATCCCGAGCTAACTCAACTCCAAGATGTTAGGCGATATTTGCTTAATGTTAACAAATAAATCAACTTTGAAACGACAAATACCAGAAAATGATTTGTTTTCGTTTCCCTATTGACGAAGTTTGGCAGAGAAGCAAGTCGTACAGAAAGCAGGTAGAGAAATTTCAGGCATGTTTTTAACTTCGCAATAAAAGTTCAAGCCGTCTTCCACTTGCAGAATATTTTTCTTGCGAAATTAAGCCTGTATTAAACTTATCTTAGGTAAATACTATTATCTAATGGTCCATGATTCTGGCTAGTCTAGGCAATTATACAGAGCTCTGGAAAACTCAAAACAATTAACAATGATTAGTTTAAATATTGACAATGACATTTCGCCGTGTTCATTCCATTTGGCTATTCCGGCACCACTTCATAAATGTTTGCACCCTTTTTAAGCAAATAACCGCCCATATTGGCTATCTCGACCAGCTGTGTGATGCCCGTCATGATGCCAGCTCGTGCAGCAATTTCTTTGAGCTCATCAAACTCAAAGAGACTCCGGCCCAAAGCTGCTGAGCGTAACTGCATCATTTGGACAAAACTGCGCAACTGAGAACTGCGACTGCCAACAGCAGCGTTGCGGGATGGACCACCAGAAGCATTTTCAGTTTTGAGGCTCGTCTGAGTGATGCTTTCGGTCAGCAGAGCGATAACATCGCGTACATGAAGAGATGTGACCACTGAGGAGAGGTCCAGTCGAGCACGTGCCTGGCTAAGATGAATGAGGCCAAGTAGTTGTCTGGGGGGAAACAAAGAAGTAAGAAAAACAGAATAGTTATTAAGTTTGTTGCCCAAGTCTTTCGTTTCAAACGATTATTATGACCCAAAGGGGATTTTGCTGATGTCGCTAATTTTGTTTACAAAATTTTCTGTAAGAATCATTAACATATATGGAAACATGTTTATCTAGTGGGCTGGCCCTAATTCCCCCAAAAAATGAGATAACTTCGATCCAATACTCATGGTAGTTTCCCATAAATCAGGTTGCATGTGGGCAGCATCGAACATGTTCCAACGCATTTTTAGTTGTTTTGGTCTGCGGAAGCCAACGCACTTGAAGGTTTTGAAACAACAACCTCATCATCAGCATCAGCAACGACAACGACGAACCCGAACCCGTCCCCAAAGCTAAACGACACGCACCTTCTCATGGCTCATTTCATTCTCGGCTCGCGCTTTGACTTACACAGATCGCTCGGATCGGTGCAAACGAATCCAATTAATCGCAGAGTGCAGTGTGTGGAGTGCATTTCCTAATATTTTTGGCATTGGGAAGCGCAGCCCCCGCCTTTGGTTTTGTGTGTCGCGTTGATGAAATTTTGACTTTTCTGTTGCATTTTGTCGGTGCTCGGAGGTGGCTCACGGCGATTATTTGTGTTGAAAGTGCAAAAGAGTTTTTTCCAAAAAATTTGTATTACAAAATTAGGACCCAAGATGTGTTGGTTTCAGATCATAGCCCTAGGCCTGATATTCAAAGCGGCGCAAGGCTTTAATTTGAACAGTAAGTGAGAATGATGAATTGCTCAATTTAATAGCTAAATAAAAATGTCAATAATTGCTCACAAAAATGCACCATAAAAAATTCTATTAATTGTTAGTTGAAATTACAAACAACTGATATAACAACATGGAAATAAATTGTTATTCTCCATTGTCAAAACAAAATTCTTTTAAATTTTTAATTAAGAATTTGCCTTTGGAGCAAGGCTGCAAATCTCCAAAGTTCTGCTGAAGGTTCGGGCAAGTGGTGAATTTAAAGGTTCGGCTTGCAGACCGATTCCGATTCGATTCAAGTCTAGCCTTCTTCACCTCAACTTGCTCCGAATAGCATCCCTCTTTCAAAGATCTTAATTTGATTGGGCTTTATAAATCTTACTCTAAGTTACTTGTTAAAAATTCTAAAGTAGTTTTAAATTTACAGCTTTTTGGCATTTTGGCATCTTTGTTGAAGAGAATGTTTTTTATATGGCCATTTTAAAACTTGACCTCTGTCCAGACCAAAAAGTGTTACCATATTTTCCCGTATATTTGGGGGTGTCCTTGAGATCTAGAAATTTTGTCTTCGGTTGGTTTGCAAATCGCTCGACAAATCTGTGTCCCACAACTTCGAGAGATTTCATTTTCTTAGTGGGAAATATAATTGTTCCAATTCCAAGCAGGGCTGCAAACCGGTTTTGAACCGAACCGGATCGAACCCGTCACTCCGACTTTTATTTTGCTGTGAACCGAACCTTTGAAAATAAAAGCTGAACCTGAACCGTCCGCCAAAATTTCAAAACCGTGATATTTTCTTATCTGGTCGGCTTTTGGCATTTAAGTCATACAATCGTCTGGAAAGCCCAATGAAATATTTAGAAAAAATTTAGGATTATTTTAAAATCACATAAAAGCCTCTTTTTTTGAGATCCTTGACTCCAACGGTGGATTTTTGGAATCTGATATCATGGATTTTTGTAAGCATAAACGTAGTATATGATGAGAAACACAAATTTCTTAATGATATTCAAGTCTAAAAGTTCAAGCTTTAACATAATGCTACAATTTAATAATTAAATTTTAGTGATTTTTTAAGTTGGCTTTAACCCTTATAACCCTTTTCCTGTTAAATTGCAGTTTTAACTGGCTCCGGGTGTTTTGTTTTTTTGTTCCCCCTCCAAAAAGGGGCGCCCAACAAAACAAAGGGGGCAAAAGGTTGATCGGACGATCGTTTCATGAGGGATCAACGGAAAACGGAGGCCACACACTTACAAAGGGGAATGGGTCTTAGGCTGTCTTTTTGGTGCTTTTTTTGCGCGCAAGCTGCCTTTGGAATTCCCAAACAGTTTTGCCGTCGCTGGCATGGAGAGGCTGCTCTTTTGACAGACATTTCAGGCTGAAGATCGCTGATGAGTGAGGGTTTGGTCATAGGACCGATTTCACATCTTCTAAATAGCTGCTATGTGACAGAAACACCAAAATTTTGATCTAGACCTCTGTGTTTATTTTGTCTTTCGTATTCGTGAAAAGGCGTCTTGTGCTTGTATGCACTGCTCAGCTGTTCTATCAATTGTTTAGGGAATATTTTGGTTAGTGACTTGTTGTCTGTGACATTGGGTATATACGGCATGCTTATGAATTTCTTGGGGTTTGTGTTTTTGTCATTTGGTCAATTGTCGTTTAACCGCTTTTGGTTTCGGTGATCAATCTATTTATGAAATTTTCGGTAATTGTTTTTGAAAGCCGTTCAAAACGAAACGAAGGTTTTGTCCGTTTTTTAATCGCTTTGAGTTTCGCGAGGGAATTCGCGTGCGAACTTTTGGTCGGGTGGGCAGTCATCAGATTGGTGTGAAAATTTGGCACAATATAGAATTGAGCCCGAGGAATACATTGATATTAATATCTCAACTTTGACATAACTCGAATTAGTTCATTCGGCGGTGTCCCAAAAATCTCTTCCAACCAAATTCCAACCCAAAACCAATTCTCGGTGTCCTAGAATTCTCTTTCGGTTGGTTTCAAACCTCTCGTATTTTGTTGGGAGATTTTGGCAAACCAACCAATTCACAAACCAGCGATTACACTAACCAATCGATAGCGACTTCACGAACCCACGCAATATATCATTGTTTTTGTAGAAGGACCATAATCTTATATACACACGCCTTTCGAACTCGACTTTCGAACTAGACTTTCGAAGAAAACGAAATCTCTCGAAGTTCTGGGATACCGACGGATTTCTCTAGCGATTTGCAAACCAACCGACGCCAAAATCTCTAGAGATTTCCAGGACACCCCCGATTATGCCTTATTACCAGAGATATGATAAATGCGTATCTTAACTTATCCTATTTTTCCTATACATGGGCTATATTAAAATTCTTTCCAACAAATAATATGACATGCGAAAATAAGAAGTAAATACGAGTATAAGCAATAAAACATATATGTATGGTTTTATTCGCTTAGCTTTATAGATGCTTATCAAATGCTCAAGTCTTATATTAGCAAATGATGAATTGTACTATTTGAATTCACAAACCAAAGAAATGATTGGATAATTACAGCAAGTAAATTAAATGAATAAACTTTTTGCGTAGTGCACACACAGAGTGGGGGAAAAACTAATCGATTTCCGCATCCACAAAATCAATTATCATCTTTCGATCACTCGATTATTGTGACAGTTTCATTGATTAAAGATTTTGAAAAGCAACAAAAATGGCATTTCACTCCCACTTGCGTGTTCTGTGCTCGAACTTGAGTGTTGAAAAGTCCCCCCTGGAGTCTTCTGCCCACCTGAGATACAAAATAAGTAATACAATGAGTTGGCAATTGTTTTTTTGCCAGCTTATTTGAACCAGACAAGACAGTTGGATAAAGAGCCATTATAATGATTCATAATTAAGAATTTTATGGATATGCAAAACAAAAATAAAACCACATCTTCGCTCTCAGAACTTGTCTAGGACGTTTAGGGCAGCGAAACGAGTTTCCTTTCACTTAATTGGAGTGCAAATGAACCTTTATGGGATTCCAGAGGAAAAGGATTGCAAAAACTAGTTTCATCTTTGATTGCCTCATGCAACTGACATTGACGTCTCTCTCTTCTCTCTATCTCTTTTTCCCCCTGTTACTTCCTTCAGTGACTCAGTTCTATGAGATGCCGCCACTGTATGACTTGGACGACTATGATCGTTGCCTACAGGAATTTGATCAGGAAACTTCGACTTATTGCTTTGTGCGTGCTGAAGTACAGCCAGATGATTCGGCACTCTCGTGGCGAGCAATTGCCGAGATCTCCCAGTATAATCGCCATCACTTCGACCATCGGCAATTGTACTTTGGTCTTTGTTTGCGAGAGTGCGAAGCCTCACTGGCCGGACTGGATGCAAATGAGTTAAAGACCCTACAGGCGGGCCTATTGACGGACAACCAGAAGGTAAGAAAATGAGCAACACCCTGTCAGGCACCTAATTCAGCGACTCCGATACAATTTAATTCAATTTTTAATGGCTTGACAAAGAAAACCCAATTTATGAGATTTCCAAATTTTCGGCTTAAATGAGAGACAACGAAAAGCAGAGAAACAAAAAATTACAAGCTACACAAACAAAAATGGCCCAACAACAACACAGAAGCTGTGATAACAGCTCGAAAGTTTATTCAACTCGAACTACTGGACAGGCAGCTTAACAACCAAAGACGTAACAAAAAGAGGGGCTAATGAATGGGGATAAAATTGTGCGAATGTAAAATTTTACATTATTAAAAACGATGGGCGATCAATAATATTAATCTGTGGTGTCCTGGAAATGTTTAGAGATTTTTGTATAAAAGAAACTGCATAAGGTTGTTAACATTTTATCGAATCGGTGGTTGTTCTAGTGAAAACTCTTATCAATAAGGGTTTAAATTACAGATGGACACAAAAACAGGACCTTTACCCACAACCACGGAAAATATAGAAGACTTGTTTTGAATATGGTGGCCAAGTCCACATTCATTAAATTCCTCATACAGTTTTTATACCCTGTACCCATTGAAATTCCAAGCAAAAAACAAGAAAGAAAGTCGGTCAAGCCCGACTATAACATACTCTGTACCTGTGAAGTGCTGCCCATCACCGTTGTGACCGGTGCTGCCCATAATTGTTTGTTTTCCTTATAACTCGACAACCGTTCATCCGATCTTTACCAGAAGGAACGAACCTTCTATCTATTAAACTGTGGGAAATATGAAGTTTTTTCCAGTTTGCGGGGGCGGGAGTGGGCGTGGCAAAAATTGAAAACAAACTTGATCTGACTGCACACTAATATATCTTTCATACATATAAAACCTCTATCTCTTACCATCTCTAAGATCTGTTTGTTCATACGGACAGAAGGACAGACAGACAGACGGACGGACAGACGGACACGGCTATATCGACTCGGCTGTTGATGCTGATCAAGAATATATATACTTTACAGGGTCGGAGATGCTTCCTTCAGCCTGTTACATACATTTGCACAAACTTAATATACTCTGTGTACGGTGGCCACCAGTCCCCATGCATCATGGTGCTAAGACTGGAAGTGTTCCCTTTGGGTACACGAGCCTGACCAGAGGTCTTTTCAGGTACCACAGGCGATTGGGACCACAGAGACGGTCTCAACTCTCTGCCCTTTTGTCAAGCCCTTAGGGGTGTTGGGGACATAAGCTGGCTGCAGTTTGATCACTGATCAATGATTGTAAGCCGCCTCCTGCGATAGAGGAAACAATAGTCCTCGCTCCCACCAGTGGGAAAACCACGACCATGAATCGTGGTGTATACTGTTCCATCTGTGAGTTGTCGTTTGTCAGCATACGCTCTATTCCTAACAGCTTTGTTCAATGTTATCCGTGGGTCACCAACCCGAAACTGCTTTGGAGAGCTTGACCGGAAGCTTAATTCTGATACCACGGAACCAGAGCCCGGAGACTGTTTCTCGCGGAACTTGTTCCGTCTGGGTCGGAGTTGTTACCTTCTATGCGTTACAAAAACTATAATGAGTATAAAGGAATCACCCCAGCTGATCTTTGCTTTCAAAAAAGTTGTCAATTATATCCTTGAATCATATTGAAAGTATGATTCAAATGTCAGCAAGAAGCAACTCCGACCCCAAAAAGTATATATATTCTCGATGAGAATCAACAACCGAGTCGATATAGCCATCCGTTCATATGAACAAACAGATCTCAGAGGTGGTAAGAGATAGAGGTTCTACATGTATCATGTTTATTTTCAATTTGTGTCCACGCCCCCTCAATTTGGAAAAAAACGAGTGTCAGTCCTACCTTCCACTGTTTAAGTAATTAGAGATGGGATTATTAAGGGGTTTTGTCAATGTACCTTCTGGACATATTAGGTAATCAGCAATCATTAGTTTTTCGACCCGCCAAAGGATTGATAACAGTCGGATGAACGGTAGTTAAGTTATGCGCAAAAGAATGTTCGCTGCAGCAGCGCAGTAGCAGTGCTGCTGTCAGCTGCAACTGCAGCATCCAAGCTCTCACTGAGCATACACTTTCATTGGTACAGAGTATATTACATTCGGGCTTGGCCGACTAACTTACTTGTTGTAAATGAAAACATAAAATCAAAAGGTTACAGGAACTCTTGTAGTCGGATCACTCTTAATTGTTTCAAAGGCATCTAATCTAACTCATCTGGCAGCCCGTTGAAAAAAATAATTGCCTACAACGCCTCTGCTTGGTGAGCAGCTTCAATGCAGTGTGCATTTAGCTAATCCGAGAGCTTTTGATGCTCGAGTTAGATCTGCTGCATAAATTACTTGTCGGAAAGCCGCTGATTAAACTATGGCTGATGGCTGCTGGTTGATGTTGATGACAGTCAATGGTGTGGTTGATGCCATTAATGCCAACGCCAACGAAATGCATCTACCATTGAAGATTACACACAAAAAAACCTCTGTTTTATGGGCGGAAATTTGAAACCGAAAATCAAATAAAAAAGTCCAATGCAGCATTTCTTCCAAGGCCAAGGGCTTGACACATTTACCTACTTCCAGGTAAATGTCTATCTGGATTTATTCTCCACGGAGGCGGACAATCGTCAGCGTCACCAGCGGCTGACCAATACCTGCCTCAACTGGCGTCTGCAGAGCCGTGGCTATGGAGTGCAAGCCAAGAGTGTGGTGGAATATTGCAATGAGGCCAACACCAGCGTGGAGGATGGTAGGTGGAGTAAATAGTATACACGTTGCTTTGTGTTCCATTTGAGTTTAACTTTGTTGCAGATGCTTGGAATCTAACCTTCTACACGATACTCTGCGCTCTGCTAGTGATGGCCTCCCTCAGCAGTCTGATTGATCTGCATCTGAAGTATCGACGTCATGATAAGATGCTTAAAGAGCGAGACCATTATAAGACGCCACCGAAGAGTCGCACTCAGCAGCTTTTGCTCACCTTCTCGGTGGCTCGCAATTGGTATCGCTTGAATCAGGAGCCCAATGGCAAGATAGGACGCGACTTGCGCTTCCTTGACTGCTTCAAGTTCTTTGCCATGTTCATGGTCATCTTTGCCCATACCAATTGGGTGATATACGAGAGCGCCATAAGCAATCCGCAGGATCCCGAGCGTTTGCTGCATACGGCAGCTGGAACGCTGCTCATGTCCGGTTCACTGATTACAGTTACCTTTTTTGTGATCAGTGGATTGCTGCTGACCATCAACTGGTTAACGGTGGCTCGAGGAATGCAATCAAAGGCGGCCACATGGAGCCTTGGCCAGTATGCCCTGCTCTTTGTCAAATTTAATATATTTCGTTACATACGCCTGACGGTTCCCTATGCTTTTGTGCTGCTCGCAAGTGGAGTATACTTTGACAATGCTGGAGGACCGCTCTGGCGACATATCTATGAAAGGGAACAGCTGGCTTGTCGTCGTAATTGGTGGACCAATCTGCTGTACATAAATAATTTTGTACGCACCGATGAACGTGTAAGTTGTTAATACGAAACACTTGGCCATGGCCATTGACTTATCTATTTTGCAGTGTTTACTGCAGGGCTGGTACCTGGCAGCCGATGCACACGCTTTTGTGCTCAGCCTGGTGGTGCTGATGCTGGGACATCGTTTTACACGTTGGAGCAAACAGCTGTATGCTGGAGTTTTGATTGTTTCTATGAGTATACCAGCTGTGCTGACATATGCCAGGGACTACTATCCGATTTTCATACCCACGCCGCAGTAAGTAAACGAGTTTTGTTTTGAAATTCCCAACCATTTTTGGCTTTCATCTCCAAACAGAACCCAAAAGGATTCGTTTATAGGTGACCGCCAGTTCACCGAGTTCTACACTTCGTCGCATATGAACTTTGGCGCCTATTTCTGTGGCATTTTGGCTGCTTTGGTCTATGATCAGTTGTCGCTGAAGCAATATAAATTACGGGAGCTGCGCAGCTTTCAGTTATTTTGGTTTTCCCTCATACCCGCGGGCATTCTATGGCTATTTTCGACACATCCCATATTTCAGCATTACTATGTGGCTCCATCGGCCATTTGGGGTGCCATCTATGCGGGTGTTCAACGTAATCTGTGGGCTTTCGGACTGGGCATTTTCATTGTGGGTATGGCCAGCAAGGTGGGATGTAAGTAAAATTGGGTATAGAAATCTATGGACACACAAATAGCACAAATGAATTTAAGAGCGAAAGGATTGTTACTTATACTTTAAGTTATGAAAAATTCTTTTGGTTTGAAGTAAAGGGACAGCTTAGGTCATGATAAGCAAAGATCAGAAACTGATTCTGTTTGATTTAATTTGATTTATTATGATATAAAAAAATAGGTAAAATAAAAGATTTTCATTAAAAAAAAAGTTTTTCTCACTAAAACTAGTTTTTCGACCGATCGTTCTATGGCAGATATGCTATAGTCATCGATTTCGACCAAATTTGTGATTGTGTATATATAAAATAAGTGTATGAATGTAAGGACGTTTTCATTAAAACAAAAATTTCATACTGGAATTAATTATATAAAATAAGTGTATGCCAATGATAAGGACGTTTTCATTACAAAACAAAAAAGTTTTTCTCACTAGAACTAGTTTTTCGACCGATCGTTCCTATGGCAGCTATATGCTATAGTCATCCGATTTCGACCAAACTTTGTAGAATTGTGTAAAAGTATATAAAATAAGTGTATGCCAATGATAAGGACGTTTTCATTACAAACAAAAAAGTTTTTCTCACTAGAACTAGTTTTTCGACCGATCGTTCCTATGGCAGCTATATGCTATAGTCATCCGATTTCGACCAAACTTTGTAGAATTGTGTAAAAGTATATAAAATAAGTGTATGCCAATGATAAGGACGTTTTCATTACAAACAAAAAAGTTTTTCTCACTAGAACTAGTTTTTCGACCGATCGTTCCTATGGCAGCTATATGCTATAGTCATCCGATTTCGACTAAACTTAGTGAAATCATGGGAAAGGATAGTAAACTAAGAAATACGTACTTTGGAGGCGTTTCCATTATAAACAAAAAAGTTTTTCTCACTAAGACTAGTTTTTCGACCGATCGTTCCTATGACAGCTATATGCTATAGTCATCCGATCCGGCCGGTTCCGACAAATGTGCAGCGTATTTGTACCAAAAGACTTCGTGCAAAGTTTGGTGAGGATAGCTTTAAAACTGACGGAGGAGATAGCATAGAAACAGACAGACGGACAGAAATCAAGTCAGCTCGTCGAGCTGATCAAGAGTCTATATACTTTTGTCGAGTCATCAAACTTGCGACGAAGCAAATTTCGTTCTGTAAGAACATGTGGAACCCATATGGCAAGCATCGCTATTAATCCTAGACGTTTCATGTGCTTGTGAACGGTCGTTAGACAATTTGAATCTTTCAGCAATCTCTCAAGTTGTTATTCGACGAATTGCATCGACCAACGACTTTATTTTATCCACATCGGCTTCAAGAGGCCTTCCAGGACGTGGTGCATACTCAAGATCGAAATTGCGAAACCAATTTTGGTAAGGTAAAATGTACACAAAATATGTACATATCTATGTAAATAGACAGGTACAAATATCAAGATACTTCATAAGATTGATTATAGATTACGAGAAGAGGTGTTATAAGAAAAGCGTAGTCTTGTATAAAATATGCAATATCTGTGACCAATAACTAATAAAGCCTATTGTAGATAATGGCACACTTGATGTGCTTGAAAACTTTAAAAATAATATTGTTCATTTGTGCTATTTGACCATAGCTCCGAGCATGTATTCTTAACTAAACTTATTGATTTCTTAGGGATTTTCCGTAAATTTGCCTGCTTGCCCATCTTTCGTATACTGGGACGTCTAACTTATGGAGCATTCATTGTTCATCTACTGGTGGCTCGCATTGTGTTGGCCACCGTAAGAGAGCCCATATATTTTGGCACTGGCATGATGGTAACGTATGCCCCAAACTTGGTAAAGATCGGTTATGTAAATGTTTATCTATTTGAAATCTTTTACAGTTTGCCTTCATCTTTTTCACGGTGACCGTCGCCTATTTGTGCTCTCTGATAATGGCAATATTTCTGGAGTTGCCCGTTTCCTCCGGCTTAAAGTTAATACGTTAGCTTAAGTTAAACTTACGATAATCCCTCTAGGTTTAGGTAACTTAAATACATGTAACTCTTAATCTTATGGCTTACCCTGCGCCAATCTGGCTTTGTCCATATTCCGCTGCACTACGATCGCGCAGCTCCAGAAAGAATTGTTTGATTGAGTTGGAGGCCTCCTCGTTTAGCAGCGGCTTGATATTATTTCGGGCATAGGTGAGGAATTTTTTAATCAATATAGGCGGCAAAAGATCCAGTTCGCTCTCGCCCTCTTGCATTTCAAGACGTTTATCCAAATCATAGTCGTGCTGCATTATTGAATCATCAGCTTGGGTCTTTGGCTGGCCCTCAGCAAAAGTATCCTCACACATGGACTCACTTAGCTTGGGTTTAAGGGCAAAACGGGCAGCAATACGGGCACGCTTCTTGGAGCCGGAGTGTAGTAGACGCACATGAGTGGAGAGGGAAATGTCTCTGGTCTCCGAGGGCTTGTCCAAGAGGACATATACCAAATGGAACTCCCTGAGTAAGGCGGGCACTATGCGTATGTTCTGCAGCAGATATTGCGTTTGATTGTACTGTCCACGCTGGGGATTGGCACAGGCTATGATCGAGGGTTTAGCCAAAAAACAGCCAAAAAGGCCCGGCAGTGGCATGTTCATTTCACCCGATTGCATGGATTGCAGGAGTAAAGTTTGTTTGGAGGCCAACTTGTCCACATCATCCATGGTGCAATGTCCGGGACTGTTGGCCGAGATGAGAGCTCCCGCCTGCATTACCCGCTTATTGCGACCCGTGAAGGTAACTCCCATCTTTTGAGACGACTGAGCGCCACGCTTGCCACTGATATGGTAGCCACGTTCCGCCACCTGGGCACAGCTTTGGAGTATGCTGGATTTACCTATACCTGGATCGCCCACCAGGAGGACATTGAGCGGTCCCTCATTCTCAATGCCCAGGAGCGAAAGCAGACACCCCGCCTTGGGCAGCTCATGACCGTGTATCTCTGGGGCCAGAGACTGGACGAGCAATTTAAAGCTATTCGGCTGGACATTGATCATGGCTATGGCGGCCAGATCGCGATCACTGAATTCTCTTTTGACCAAGCGGGCATCTTGCACGCTGATGGCCTTAAGAAACGCCTGCATCTCATGAGATGCTCCGCCTCCTCCTCCTCCTCCGGCTCTAGTTGATGTAGTGGGTAATTCGCTTTCAACACTGAGTTCCCTTAGCTTGAGCACTCCCGTGACTACAATCTCCTGCCCCACATGTACCGCATCGACCAAATCCTGCTTTAGCTCCACATCCAGCTCTCCCCTGGGCGTGTGCTCAAAATCCTTCACCAGCGACAGACTGGACTCCTCCACACGTATGATCTGTCTGACCGATAGACGCGTATACGGAGAACTTCTCAGGGCCAGAAAGTTATCCTTTGCCGAGCACGGCGTCTGCTTGCAATTGTACGGATGCGGGGAGTAGGTTCCGCGTTGACGCAACGCCTGTTCCGCCTGGCAGCGGCTGCAGCGAAAGGCCTGCCAGGCTAAGCTGTATGTAGGCTCACCCACGCTGCTCACAATGCCGCGGATGGTGTACAAAGTGTCCACCCGCTCGTGGCTGATGTGGGCAATGAGCTCCACCGCTTGAAAATCGACTGGTCGCGCATAGATCTTGCGTGTGCGCGTCAAACGTGGTTGTAAACACTCTTCCAGCTCAGGTGTCCCCAGTGTCTCCAGTAGATTAGTCTGCTCGTTGGATTCGCTGGTATCCAGGGCATGATTAATCACCACCGTGTGCATGGCCAGGGCCCAAATGGAAGAAGTACGAAATGGATGTTTACAAAAGTCCTCTACCATTGAGGGCCACTCACGCAGCAACTGCTCATCGCCCAAGATGATGCTGGCTGGCAATGGAAAGCAGCCGCGCAGCCGTATCCTTACAAAGTCGTACTTATTCGGATTGCGCTGATAGTGCGCCTCCACTGCCATTATACGCTTGGCCAACTCACTGTCCTCGGCATAGCTGTCGCGCAGGAAGTACAGACGCCAACCCGGATAGGAACGCGGATTGTCCACCAGGATGCTCTGCACTTGCAGACCATCTTCGGGTGCCACATAGTTCTCGGGTCGCAGAAAGCTGCAGTCCAGCGGTGGCTGCTTACTCTTGCCCCAGCCTTGGGGTTTGGGGGGTGCTGGCGCCGGCTTAGGAGTAGTCGACCTGGGACCTGGCGGTTGATTGCCGTTGGCAGGAATAACACGGCCATTGCGTCGAAAGTAAAAGTAGGGACGATAGGAACCACCGCCACGAGCACGTCCTCGTATAAAGCGACCACGGCCTCTACCTGCGGCAGTAGGATTCATTTTGCCACCCAAATTTTAAAAGAAACAACTTCCATTGATAACTCTCTTGAACCGATAACTTTAGTTTTTTAGTGCTGGCTGCAGCCTGAGTTATCGACTACTGATAGGGCGCGCTTTTTTTGAAAATCATCTTGATTTTAAATTAAGGCCCTTCTTCTGGTATAAAAAATGTTTCTTTTCGAACTTTTTTTTTTGTTTTTTTTAGCTTAGATATTCCAAAAGGATTTTTCAAAATTCGGAATACTTGCGGTGATATTGCCATTTTAGTGAGTAACCCAAATTTTTAAAGGTAACCCAAATATCCAAGCACCAGAACATTTCGAATAAAAAAATTTTCATATAGGTCCCGCTCAGCCTAGACCAGAATACCCCCTTAAGCAAACCTGAGTTCGAGTTCCGCTCGCAAATTCAAATAAGTACAAGATCTCTTAACTGACTGTCTTAATTCATAGTTTTATTGTGATTCGCTGGCAATGCCTTATATTCAATCGTCAATCTCCAAAGCCCGCTCAAATTCAAAGTTAATCTTGCTGCTGAAGTATCTGCATCTCACGTTCCAGTCTATCCACTTGTGCGGGCAAATAACTCTCAAACACTGCGTTGATTTTTCCCTTTACATGTCGAAAAGTTTCCAGCACTAGCTTTTGCTCCACATCGGTTTTAGGCTTCACCAGTTGAAGTTCTTTAAAGAAATCGACGCAACCGTCGAGCAGGCGAATTTGATGTATTTGCAGACCTGATATTTGTTTCTGCAGATCGGTAATGGCCAAAATTTGCTTATCCACGCGCAAGGGTAAAGAAGCAATGGCATTCATCTGCACTTTGTGATCATCTACAATTTCATCCACGTCAGTTGCATCGTCATCTGCCGAGGGTTGGGCAGCAAAAGCGGCAGCCTTGGCCTTGAGGAGTGTGCAGCAGCATTAACTAAAATTAAAATCCATTTAAACAATATTTACCTTCTTGGACTTGGGCGTCATTTTCATTTTATTTTTCCTACCCATTTTCAGGCTTTTTAGATATATATATCTGATCTGACTTACGATTTTAGGTAAAATCTGATTGAAGTAAAAGATCGGTGCTTACTTTATCTATGGCAAACTAAAATTATAAAATTGATTTACAAGCTTACTCCTTCGCTTTTAAGTAAAATCTGATTATGTAATGAAGTAATCCAACAAATTAAAATGGTACAAAATTTAAATTTTGAAGGGTTCTACCCTTTGTGGCTTCAGTATTGTTTTTTAATTTCCATCCTGATGACATTCCTTATTACGTTTCGTCAGTTTCTCTAACTCCTTGCTGAAGCTTTCCAACTTGGACAGCTGGGCGATTAGATCCTTCATCAGAACGCTATTGTGATTGATTTCATTTGGACCATTGATAAGACCGTAAGCGGCAGCATTCGACATGCGATGCTGAAGAAGTGGCATGTAGGGCCCCTTGAACTGGGGCAAGCCATTGGCCATATGCTTGGGCGGTTGAGCAGGTGGCACGCTGCTAGCTTCGGGTTGGGAAGAGCGTCCAGTTGGATGCCGAGAGTGATGATGTCGTGGACAGTTCGAAGAATGGTGTGGACAGTGCAAAGAATGATGGGGGCAATGTTTGGGTTTGCCCTTTTTCTTGGCCTCGTCAATGACAGTTTCGTCCAATTGCTCGGTGTTGAACTGGGAATTGTAAAAGCGTTTACCATAATCGCAGGGAAAGGGCTAAAAAAAAAGTCAGAAGTGAAATACTTTCTGACAAGGCGCCACAATCTCCTTTTACTTACCGCGTTCATGGCCCGAGCCACATCGTAGCCGTCCTCCTCGCCGTAGCTGTCATCGGTCAAGAGATCATCCTCAAGAAAATCTGCCTTCGGCACAAACTCTGAGGCGCTGGCTCTCAGTCCTCCTTGGCTGGTTGAAGCTGTGGCCGCCATATTTAATTCTGGTCCCTTTTCCAAGCACAATCTTTTATAGGCCGAGAATGGTACATCTAAATCCGGAAATGCCTGGTTGTGGCCAGAGTTGGACATGTTTGAATTTTGATCCATTTTATTTGGATTGTTAAATTGTAATTGTTAGCTGCAGAAGCAGAGGAACACTAAAACTTAAGCGTGTCTGTGCGCGCACAGTTAAACAGGGAGAGTTCAATTTCATTTATCTAGAGATGGCACTATATGCACTGTGATCAATGAACGATTATTTTCAGCGTGATGTTAAATCACCGTTTTCCCCGTCCGACTTCTTGAAAAACTAACAAAATGCGGAAGACGGGAAAAATAGATTTTTTAAAAACTAAGTTTTTCAGGTGATGACTAATAATGCAGAAAAAAAACGGAGTGTAGCAATTCTAAATCTTAGATAGGTGGTATTGCCATCTATTGTCATCTCTTACTCGTAATATACATATAATGCACGATCTCATAAAGTGGTATCATTAAGAGAAAGATAGAAATACCAAAGGAATAAAAACAAAAGTGTCGCAATGCCTGGTTGAAAGGTTCGGAATTATGGAGAAAAGAACGGACGAAAAAATTTGGCAGGAAAATCAAGCGTAATAAAAACCACTTTTGAGTTCTACAGCTTTAAAGAAGTTCTATAAATTGACTGGAGCAAATTACATAAGCTTACAATTTTTTTAGTTGTGATAATGGCTTTAGCCTATTTTCAGGGACCAGTTGGTTTTAGTGTTTTTTTATTCTAAGAAAAAACTTTCATAGATGTTCGAGGAGATCGTCAATAAAGTGCCGAGCCAATATAGAATAAGTTATAAATCGCCAAAAAATCAGTTGGGAACTGAATGATAGCATTCAGATTAAACAAGTTGCCGTCGTTAAGAAGTAGATTTTATTCGAATGTTTTTTTTTCGTATAATCTAGTAATCATACTTCCACGTTAAGTTATAAATCACTCGTTTCCAATGTTTCCCTTGATGTATCGTTGAAAATACTACTTAAATTGGTGAACCGAAACTAATTTTTTGAAAAAGTGGTCCGGTTCCGGACCGGTTTGCAGCCTTGGATAAAATGGAAATCGAAACTTAAGTCCAAAAAGGTTTAATATCTTCTTAATGAATTGTCATTTGAAGTGTATTTTGTTTGCTTTATAATTTTATCTCCTATTTTTAGTGAATATGTTTTTGTGTCAGTCGGGACAAAAAGATATTCAATCGGTTTTTTCATTTTAAATTATGAAAGAATAAAACAAAACGGTCCAGTATTTTGGCTGAATCTGATATCTGGCTATAAAAAAATGCAAAAAACCCCATAAAAATATACTTGACAAATGTCTGTTATAAAAATATAATTGAAACAAACAAGAGCTGCGTTGATACCAGTTAAAGCTGCAGGCTAAATTATTTAGGTCTCGTGGGTCGTTACTTTTCAACATAGTGGCATATTTTTTAGCAGCACTGTAAAACTATCGGCCACCATCGATATCTCCTCTCGAAGAAGTACGGCCACGTTAATATATGGACTACGGCCACACTGCAGTTTGTTGTTTAGAAAAGAATTAACATCCAAAAATAATTAAGTGCGCCGCCAACATGTCGCTTACAATGCGAATTTTCACCGCCTCCCGCAATGGTTAGTGATTAGATCTTTTATTTACTCTCAAGCCAAACAAAAACCAACAAATTCCTTGTAAATGGCACAAAGTGTGGTTATGTAAGCTTATGTCATAGGAAAATCAAAACAAATCTAGAAAAATCTCGAATTAAATACTAATTGAATCTTTTGGTTTTAGGTCAGCGCATGTTTGGCACCCACAGAGCATGCCTGCTGGCTGCCCAACGGACAGAACCCAAGGACATCGTTGAGGTGCCCAAGGGCTATGTGTATGTCAACAACAAGGAGCTAAGCATGGAGCTGGCGGATATCACAGATCGTGCGGCCACCACCATGTTTTTTGGTGAACTCTTCCGTGGCTTCGGTGTGACACTAGCACACATCTTTAAGGAGCCGGCGACTATTAATTATCCGTTTGAGAAGGGTCCACTGAGCCCCAGATTCCGTGGTGAGCATGCCCTGCGTCGCTATCCCAGCGGTGAGGAACGTTGCATCGCCTGCAAGCTGTGTGAGGCTATTTGCCCCGCACAAGCGATTACCATTGAGGCGGAAGAGCGTGCTGATGGTAGCCGACGCACCACTCGGTATGACATTGATATGACCAAGTGCATCTACTGTGGTTTCTGTCAGGTAAGACGACTTACAAGTGCTCCTCAACATTATTTAGGTTTGACTAAAATTACGTCAAAAACTCTGAGCGCAGTTTGATTAGTACTTGATTGTAGGTCAAAATCTTTTTAGCTATATCTCGAAAACTGTTTTACTTTCTTACAATCAGACACCTGATTCGGATTCAACGAGGAACTTAACATGAGAATTGACTTCAAAATGCTGTGGGTGGATTTTTGAAATTTGTGTCTTAGTTTAATCAAATACTAATCAAACCTAAATCATGTTGAGGGGCACTGTGGATTAGGACAGAACTAACGGTTTGTGTTTACTTGCAGGAGGCTTGTCCCGTGGATGCCATTGTCGAGGGACCCAATTTTGAATTCTCCACTGAGACGCACGAGGAGCTGCTGTACAACAAGGAGAAACTTCTGTGCAATGGCGACAAATGGGAGTCGGAGATTGCCTCCAATCTGCAGGCTGATCATCTGTATCGTTAAATTTGTTTATTAGAGATTTTTTGTTTAGAACGTTTTCCAATTAAAAAGAAAATAAGAGTGGAGCGAGGAAGAAGGTGGTAAGACAACATCTAATCTATGAAATTCAATTTGATTTGATCGTCCTACTGCCCCGGTCCGGCCAAACTCTTCTCCATGAACTTCTTCTTGGCAAAACAGGTCCACCATTTATTGGGCTTGCCATCGTCCGTGTTGAAGACCTTCTCCACCACACGATTGCCGGTCTCGTGACGCAATTGCAACAGATACTGTCGCATTAGATCGGCATCCTGGGCCGTCTGGGGCTTGGCATAGACCGCATTCAAGGGGAATCCCGCCTCGCCGGGAATGTCGAACTTGGAAATGGCCAGGCTATACATCTCCTGCTGGCCATGCGACTTGCTGGTGCAGCGTGTCAGACGTTTCAAGCACTCGGTTATGTACAGAGTCACATATATAAGAACGCGATCCACCTCGGACTAGAAGGGCACAATGGATAATTCAAGAATCGAATTGCGTTTGCAGCTTGGCTCTTACCTTGATCTCGTAGGTGCGAAAGAAGACGTTGGCTTTGAAGAAGTAGAGTGACTCATCAATGATGTCGCTCTCCACATTGGCACTGGGCGCTGGTCCACGCACTTGGGTACGCAGTGGCAAAATGGCCAGGTTGCCCACCTGCTGGCGGAACTCTTTGATCTGTGAGTGGTAGGCCTGCCAAATAGAATTCGGAATCAGATTGTGAATCACATTTTCAGCTGTGCCTTGGGCTGCTGGGCGTAAACAAACAAATGCTCCGAGAGAGATGGCAAGGGGCGTTGTCTTTTTACAAGCAAGGCGATTTTATTCATCGATAAGGGGGCCATCTTAGAAGGCTTATGGGCCACACCTACTCACCGGCATATTAGGACTTTTAATTTAAAGGATCTTTATTCGAAATTTTATTAGTTGTTTTACTAAATTAAGAAAATTAATGTGACCATACACGACATGCGATGAATTACCCCAGAATGCGGTCGATTTTAGAGATGGGCGCGGGCCGTGATTTTTTTTTGCAGGGATAACGAAATTTATTTATTGTACGTGACTGCGCTCAGCTAGATCGTCACGACACACAGTGGGGCCTTTTCCCAATACACGTTGAAAATCATAACTTTTGAACTGTTTAAGTTATCCACATGATTTTTCCTTATAATCTGCAAGCTTCAACGATTTTTTTGACATATGGTTCCTTAGGTTACGACCACAAATTAGGGCGTAATTAAATCGGAAATCTCAAACTTTGGATTTTTTATTATAAGAATCCTTTAAAATAAATTCAAAAGGTTCAAATATATTTTTATACTCTGATAGTTTAGCAAAAAAATTAAAAAAAAATTTTGGTAGAAAATTTTTTTCGTGATTGAAAAACTTTTAGATACAATTTTTTTATATACTAGTAATTTTTTGATTTTATTAATTGTTAGCAGGCTATAATTTCAAATAAAAAAGGTTTCTGAGTAACATCTCTTATGGCGCCCGTCTTCTTACATATGACCAAGCCTCGTTTGAAACTTGCGCCTAAAATAACATCAGGAAAGTTTGATTTCTTTTTTGGTGCAAGAGTATCCCCTATTTGTAAACCTCATCTTCTCCGTTCCCCGTATAAAAAGTGCTCTGTATTACCGTTCTCGGCCCATGCAGTGCCTTTTCAATTTTGAGCTGCGTTTCGTGCCAAGTCAGAAACCGCACTCGCTCATCTCTAGTCGATAGCAATACGATAATAAGATCAAATTAGTGTGACCACACCTTGAATAGATTGACCAAGTAAATATAAATAGTGACGACATCGCGTAAAAGGAAAATACTTTCACAAAATCTTGAAAACATGTCGGACCTCTCCTATTTGGACACGATTTCGAACAAAGAACTGCTTGCCAAATGTCTGGAACACGGTCTGCCGGGTGTACCAGTGACCGAAAGCACTCGAAATGTGATTGTTAAACGCTTAAAGGCAGCCATCTTAGGGACGCCCTTGAACAAAACCCATAAAAAGAACAACAACAATAGCAACAAAAATGCTAACTCAGCTGCAGCTGCCAAGAAAGCGACTCCTAGACGTGAAACCGTACACGGCGGCAGCAAGGTGAGCCACAGTCCCAGTCGCAGCGCCAACAACAACTACAATGAGCAGAGTCGCCGTACTATAGCCTATAGTCAGGGACTTGACAACACTTCAGTTTCCGGACGCTCTGTACAGACAACCACAACGGTATCGGATGTGGGCTCCCAGTCAGAGGACGATGATTACTGGATGGTGCAGGCACCAAATATTCGTTACTCAAAGCCCACGCAAACACTGCCAAATCGAGGGGATCCGCAACTACGTCGCTCGGTTTCATTGACCAAATCAGGGAGTCTTGACCACGTCTTATACACGAGAAGTTGAGGAGCCCCAGTTCGATGAGGTGGATGTGCCGCAGAGTCACACCTATGAACGCCCGCATGTACGCTCTCCGCCGCTACCCAGCTACGAGCCAAGCTTCAGACGCACTTTTGCCAGTGATTTGGGATCAGTGCCCAAACCAAGACTGACACAGACTCAGCTAAACTCTACCAGCTATATGGAGGATGCTGGTTACAATCAGTCGCCTTTAAACACTTTTCATTCGCCCAGAAACACCTTTAGTGGTTCAGCCAGACCTTTTGCCGAGGCCACCACCACCACCAACACGCTGCAACAACGTCAAACCATGGGAGGAGGACGGCCACAGCAGCCCAGCGCCACAGTTAACCAACTCTATCCACAATTGAATCAATTCTATGAGCCGCCAACACGGTTTTCTCATACAACGCAACAGCAAACGGACAGCGAGTCTGAGGTAGAGGAAGAACCCAGCCCAATCCCAACCAGATATTCTCGTCAGCGCACAGCACCACTGGCCAGGCCACAAATAAGACGCACTCTCGCACACCAGGATGCACAAAATGCTCCCATGCAACAATTTCGTGAACTGGTGAAATCGCTAAATGCGCAATATCATTTAAAATATTATTTCTTTATTATACTGGCCGCAATGCTGGCTACACTCGTGTATGTGCTAATGACGCCGGTATAAGGATAAACTTTTGGTGTGGTTATGGCATGGAATCTGGATTCTGTTTACTTTTAATCTAACTTTACTTTGTATCCTTTCCTAGTTAATACTACTATTTTTCTATTTACCACAATAAAAAATGTAAAATTGTTGAGACAAGAAACGAAGAGAAGTGTGGCAAGACAAATATTTTTGTAAGCTTAGGAAATACCGATTTGCCAAAAGTACTTTTCATTGGTGTACTTAAATTAGCAATTCAAGTCTTATGACGTCAAATTAATACGACTTAAATGCGAAACATTAACGTTTACACGAAACTCCGAGTCGAAAACAGAAACAGACCAGTAAATATTATTTAATGCGGCTTCAGTTAGGCCCGATTTTCAAAGGTTCGGTGGCCACCGCCGGTAATTGTTTCAGTGAAGCGGCGGGTGGCGCGCGTTAACTCAACCAGTTCGAAGGTTGTGTCCCGTCCAATCGAGCACGCAAATTCGGTTACGCCGTCAAGTTGACAACGCATTGAGAAATCGGGCTGGGCAGTTAAAGTAGCTTCAGTACAGTTTACACTTAAAGGCTTAATTCCAGATGACAAAAATTTATTTCGGCGCATTACTTCATTCAAATAAGACTGCTTTTCATAAGCATTCAGATATCAAAGTAGCTCAAAAGTGTTTCTATTCCTGTGAAGGTCGGCATAAAAGTTTATTTTCGGGCGATATGGAAATCAGCCTTAAGTAAACAAGTTCCAAATACTCCTACTCCGATTTGGCTTACTGATTTGGACGACTATCCTTCGCAGCATAAGGCAGCGTCAATTAAATTATCCCTGAATTAATCTGGGGGAAACAACTTTTCACTAAGAAAAAGAAGTTGCGTCTGCATGGCATTAATACTTGGCTATCCTTTGGCTTTCTCCTCCAAGTGTGATTCTAAATTTTGCGTTTTTTTGTTTTGTTTTTCTTTATACATAATTAGAAAAATGTACTACATTAAAATAATTTCGTATTTAAATAAACTAATTAAATATAAGTATGCAGTTTATGTTCGTTTTACTCTTTTGTATTTTGTGTGTGTGATTTTTGCGTTTTAGTTTTAGTTATCCAGACTCTGATCTTTAGGCTAATATTTACACGCTATTCTGAAAAGCGGGGAGCGGAAGGCGAGGGCTGACTAATTGAAATGGAACTTAAACTGGAAGGGCGATCCGTGCTGGAAGTGAGCAAACGGATGCTCGCCACGGAAACCATGCTGATTGCCCTCCGGGTCCAGGGGATCCTCACCGTTGTCGAATTGTCGTCGTTTCTCTGGATCGGTCAGCACCTCCTTGGCGGCGGCAATGTCAATGAATTTCTTTTCGGCCACCTTTTTCTCCTCATCCCGGAAATTGTCCGGATGCCATTTCTGGGCTGCCTTGCGATAGGCCTTGACAATCTCCTGTTTGCTGGCATTGCGTTTCACACCCAATATCTTATAGTAATCCCTGCGCTCCGATTGCTTTTGCAGCTTCTTTGCCCGCTGGATGCCCTCCTTGGCTCGATTGTTATTCTCGTCCAGATCGAGGGCTGCCTGATAGGCATGTATGGCATCATCATACATTTCGGTGCCAAGTAAAGCCTCGGCACGATCACAGTACACCTGAGCATCCTTCATGATGTCCAGAGCATCTTTGCAATGGGTCAAAGCCTTGCCATATTGCTCGTCTCCCGTATAGCAGGCACACAGGCTTTTGTAGCCCTCATAGCGGATCATTATCTCCTCTGGTTCGTGCTTCAAAACCGCCTCACCGGAGATAATGCAGTCCTGGAATTGTTTCTCCTCCCTTGCCTGATCAGCATTGACCAATTGCTTTTCCACCTTGCGCAGCTTCTTGTAGAAGGGAAAACAAAGTTTGTGCTCCGGATCGTATTTCAAGCATTCCCTTATCTCCTTCAGGGCATTGGTGGCATGACCAATTCTGTACAGCAAATGTGCGATATTATAATGCCCCTCTGTGCTGTCCTGGCTGAGGCGATTCACCTGCCGCAGATCGGCAATGGCCGAGAGTATGTCGTTCGACTTGATATACGAATCGGAGCGAGCCTGCCGGAAGGCCACCGACCAGGGTGAGATCTCCAACAGTTGGGTGATCATGGGTATGGCATTCTGATAATCTTCGTGATGCAGCAATTGCTTCACCAGCTGCCATTGTTCCATTGCGGGCTGTATGCGCCCGTAATGCTCGTAGATTAAAGCATTATTGGGCTCCTCCTGCAGCACTAGTTCGAAGTCCTGGATGGCCAGCTCATATTCTCCACTCTTCATGTAGACCACACCACGTTGCGTGCGGGCGGCGGTAAAGTCGGGCTTTAATTCCAGAACACGACTGAAATCCTGTATGGCAAAACGGGTCTTTCCCAAGGCCAAATAGACGGTTCCTCGCTTGAACAGGGTCAAATAGTTAAGCGGATCACCCTCTGTAACAAGGAGATGGTCAAAGATTAATCAAAGACGACTCTTGATCCTGATTATTGTCACACCCACCAACAGCAGCATGATAGTGCGTCAGGGCATCCGACAGCTGACCCCGGGCCAAAAACTCTTTGCCCAACTCCAGATGGTTCTCTATGTCCGCCTGATTGGGCACAGCCTCGGCACCTGCAAACAAGAATGACGTGTATTTCAAACTGAACTGTGAAAGTTGTTTTGTTTTTGTTTATTTACCCTCCAAGAACAGTTCCAGCAGCAGGATAAGTACACAGGCGGCCAGTTTCTTCTCGCCGCTGCCAAACATTAGAATATCGCTCAGAGGCAAAGCCATGACGTGGTTTTTGCTTCAGAGATGTGGTGGGCGTGTGAGCCAGTTGTGATTTTGATAATGCCAAAGTATCGACACGCACACGCACACATACAGGTGCACCTAATCAATGGGCTCTTCTTCTGCTTTGTTGTTGTTGCTATAGATTTTATGTCCCGTTTTGGTCAATTTTTTTTTCGTCACGGCCCGCCCGCCCGCGTCACTGATTCTGTGTGGCTAGCTTATCGTGGTCGTAGTCTTATTTGAAATGGTGGCCTTGTCTTCCATTTGGCATTGCTGCCGCTGCAAATGTGTTGAATTGCAACTGTTTTCTGTTAATAACTTTTCGCTTATAAATATAAACTGAAACTGACGTGTCGGTGACTTCCCCTGCCGCTGATGCCGCTGCAAATCGATATCGATAGTAATTTATCGAGTGGCAATTTAGCTTTTTTCACGTCAGATCTGGCTTAGTGCTGCCAATTATTAAAGTTGCTAAATCGACAGTCAAATAAATACAAATAAAATATACGGGGGTGTCGCAAAAATCTCTAGAGATTTGGCCGTCGGTTGGTTTGCCAATCTCTCAAAAAATCCGTCGGTACCACAGAACTTCGAGAGATTTCGTTTCAGAAATATTCTGAAATATTGCGCCTTCAAAATAGCTAGAAATTGGCCAGCAGTTTGTAAAATAGCTAAGTTGGCCACACTGATCTGGCTAGGACTTCGATCAATGGAAATGGCTCTGGTCGACTATGGTTTGAGTAGCTCCGGTTCCAGCTCAGAGGATGAGTATCCCAATCCCGCTCTGACCCAACTGAAAAGGTAAAGTAATACGCCTGCCCATTTCATGTGATTTTCTACATTTTCAACGCGCCAAGACCTGCCCTGCCCACAGCTGCTGCTCTACTAGGACCCAAACAGGCGAAACTTGAGCCAGCTGAGGAAACTGTGGAGGATAATCCGGATCTCCATGGCGGTCGCATACGTAGCTTTAAGCATGAGCGAGGCAACTGGGCCACCTATGTGTATGTGCCTGCTTTTAACTGTGCCGAGCAGCTGGAGGAGTTTCAGACGGATGCCATATCCGTTGCTGGAACCACTCATACATATGCAGGCCCAGGAACAGCCCTTGCATTTGAGTCTAAGTAGAACTGTGGTGCTGCAACATCATCAGATTGAGGAATTCTCGCGATCCCTGCAGCAGGCTCTAAACAGCTGCACTGGGTGGGTCACCATTTAGTTAGTTAGAAATGAATGTTTAATTGTTCCTTTTACTATTACAGCTTCTCTGCTTGTCTTCATTATCTGAAGGTATACACAAATGAAGAACGTACACGTACTTTTCTGGCAGTCCAGCTGGAAGCCGCCTACTTGGAAAAAATGGGCTTAGTCCTTCAGCCCATTGACCAGGTAATGATTGACTATCGTCTGGCACGTTTCTATGATCCGCCCTCGTTTCATGTCAGTTTGTTGTGGTGTGTGGGTGACCAGGAGTTGTTGCTTAAAGACAAGTTAAAGGAACTACAGCCACTGCTAGAAGAGCAGGACACCCTCCAGCTGGCCGTGCAAGAACTTCGTTGCAAGTGCGGTAATAAGGATTTTAGTTATAAGCTCAAATAGCCCATTGGGAATTACAAAAGTATTGCAAGAGATCAGTTTAAGCCTTTCTTTTTGTTGCCATTTCCCTGCTTGGCCGCCTGGGCTTGTTCTTCGATGAGACGTTCCTCTTCCAATTCCAGGAAACGTTGACGCCGCCGACCCAAAGGAGTTTTGGACCACCACGATTCAAAAGCTTCCTCCTCCTCACGATAGACCGGATCGCGAGCGCTAGGAAGACAAAAAGATCAAGAATTTGTTTAGCTTATAGTTTGACAAAAGACAACAAATTAACTCTTACATCTAACAAGGAAGAGTGAACAGATGATAATGTAAAAATGGCTTGACACAGCCCCAAAAAGGCCAAAGCCGAGCTCCTCTCAATCTCTAGGCTTGTCTGCTTCTAATTTTCGCACAAGAGAAAGGGACCTACAGTTTAACGCCGAATCCGAACGCTTTTATTAAGGCCGAGTCTCTTGGACTTTATCTGTCCAAGAGAGAGCTCGGCAAATTCGAGTTGTAAAGACCGAAAAAATTCGTCGGGACTATCAAAAGGCGACCCGGATAAGTGAGGAAATTGTAATTTAGTAGCCTAAAAGTCACCATAAAAGAAACTGGTTAGCTGGATAATCTCACCTACCAAAGCACATTGATGAGCTCAGCATTTGTCAAGGGCTGAGTGCGCAGTTGTAGCTTCCGTTTGCAGGTCATCACCTCCTTAAGACAAGCGTCTATCGATCCTATGGTATAGCCATCAGATATTTTAGCCATGGCGCTGGTATCCAAGTTGGACTGCCCACCAGAGTACTCACTGCCAGAGAGATTATTTATAAGATTACAAAATTTCCTAACCGTCCGAAAGATACTCACTGCAGTAGCGTTTTCCAGGCATGCGACATGGCGCCATAATCTGGACGAGGAATATATATAAAACGATTATAGACCGACTGCAGTAGCTTCTGATCCGCCTCCCAGGGTAGATTGGAGGTGCCCACAAATATGACACGATCCTCGGGCGCAATATTCTTAATCAGCTTGGGTAAATCCTTTTTCAAACGCTTGGGATCGGTACGATCCGTTTTGGGTATCTTTTTCATAAACGGACGCTCTGCATCGCCCATATAAATGACAGCTGGTTGTAATAGTCTCGACACTTTCACCACCAAATGGATAAGCATGATGAGACCAGATTTTCCTGGATATTTGCCCACAATATTGGCGGGTGTAAGATCAAAAAGGACCGCACCCACTTCGGTGCAAATGGCATGAAGCAAAGCCTTCTTGCCCGAGCCCCGTGGACCAGCCAGCAAGATGGATCGTATCAGCGGTGTACAATTGTGTATGGCATCAGAGCCCAGGGGAAGAATGCAGTACTCGGTGAGGATTTGGCGTATGTCTCCGGGCGAAGGATTAATGCCATTTCGTGCAGTCAAAGCCTTGTCACCCAGAAACTGCTTGAGCTTGAGTTCGGGGTATTTCCGTATGATGCCATTAGTTACCAGCTCTTCATACAGAGATTCGGTGCTGCGATCCGGGGTCAAGTCCTTCTCCTTCTTCTTCTTACTCTTCTTGCCAGAGCGACGCGTTTTCTTGCTGCTCTTTTTGATCTTTTTGCCTACGGCAGTTTGCAGCAATTCGATCTCCTGGCGCATAACCTCATCCACAGCACGTCGGAACTCCAGCTCCACTTCCTGATACTTGTCCGAGTAAATCATGTCCTCATAAGCCGCCTGGCTAAGCACGCCCGTCTCGTCTTTGTCCCGCCAGGTGTCATTGAATCTGTCGTAGGCAAGAAATGAAGCTTCATCGAGGGGATAAACCATTATCTTCTACTTACAACTCAATTTCGGTGCGTATGTCGGGCAGGCACACAGATGGAGCAGGCTGAAAGCTGACCTCCTCTTCCGGATTCTCATTCACATTCAAATCGCCACTGCGAGCCGGCGATTTAGATTTATCCTTGGTTTTTCGAGATTCCTTCGAGGATCGAGCCGATGAGCGACTGTGCTCACTCTCTGTGCCCGGTCGACTGAAAATGTGCAGTGAACCGCCCTGATCCTCTGATGGAAAATCCGGCAATTTTCCCGTTTTCTCGTAACAATCCTTGACCCAGGCTCTTATCTCATCAGCTATATCCTCCTTAATGTTAGCCCCATGCTTCTGGCGTATCTCCTCCTGCACCACCAGCTGTCTGGATTCATACTGCTCGGCGTACACCACTTGGGCCTCATAGCGCTTGTCGTTATGCTGCAGTTTCTCCAGTTTCTCGGCCCGCTCCTTCACCACAGCCGCCGGCGGCGGCAGCATTCCAATCAATATCATCTCCTCCATCTTTCGGCGACGTGTTATCCTTCTGGCCGTATGACCACGCCACATTTTCTGTATTTTCATCGCAGCTAAAAGTCCCGAATCGCTGCGTTCCTTTTCACTTCGCTCCTCCGACTTGCCCTTCTCCTTTAGAATTCGTATCTCCTTCATAAAGTGAGCCCTGAGACGACCCTGACGAGCCCTCTCATGCATCTGCAGCAGCCGTATGGCCTCAATCTCTGTGGTCAGGGTCTCCTCCATTTCATCCTCCTCCAGCCAGCCCAATTTGAAGAGAATATCCTGCATGGCCCGCCTACGATAGTCCAGTTCCTGCTGTCGATCGCGCAGAAAGTAACGTGGTATCCTCAACTCTGTCTCCATGGGTGTAAGACGCAAGCGTTCGACGACGTCATCATTGTAGCTAAACTCCATCAAGTCAATGTTGACCAGATCATGCTTCAGTTCAATCACCCGCCCCAAACAGGCATCGAGGAGCTTACGCACCAATTGGCGCTTCTGCGGTTGAATCATCTGTGGAGGAACACGATGAAAGCGATAAAGTTACCTTCACTTATCAGACTTACATTATCATAGACATCCTCCAGGCGATTGCTGAGACAAATGTAACGCAAATAGAACTCATACAAACTTGACTGAAGCAAGGCCTTGGCATTGGCATCGGCCTCCACCGAGCCAACAGTGGCGTTCATGGTGGCCACTGTGGTATCCAAATCCTGATGCTGCCGTTCATAGTCGATGGTAGCCAACAGTTCACATTCATGCTGTGACTGATGCCAGATCTCATTGAAATACGTACTGGACATGGTGAAGAGTTGTAAAAGAATAGCACGGCAAATGGAAAATGGGTAATGTTTGCAGAAAGACCCGGGGTTACCATAGATCTAGACGTTGCCATGGTGGGAAAATCAACAACAAAAAAAAGATACCCATCCCCATTCCTATATTAAATTTCAAATGCGGACTGCAGCGGCCAAGAGGTCTTTTCTCCTCTACTTTTCTCTCTTTGGGATTGTTTTCCTCTATGCCGAATCTTTAGCAGGAATAATGGGACTCGATTTAATATTAAGGATGCGCATTTTCCATGACACACCCGAAATACGATGAAGTACGCTAGCTTGCGTTCCTCTAACATATTTTTGTTAAAAGTTTGTAACCCGTTTCCATGTTGCAAGAATGAATAGTTTCCTAAGGAGCAATGATCTCCTAGATGAGACAGTTTCCTAATTATTCCGGCTACCTACAGCTTTTTTGGAAGTGATTCTTAATACAGGCCTTTGGTAACATGGACTCGTGGTTAAATGTTGTGGACTATTATCGCTTTATTAGACTCGTGCCTACCTTCTCTAATATTTTTGAGCGGTTTTTGCTGGCAAAGCTTTTGAATATTTTGGGTCTGCCTCTCGGATCACCAGTTTGAATATCGCACCCGCCCTAGCGCAGGTTCACAGAATAGTTAATCAAATCTCGATGCCTTAGAGAAAAGATAATACAGCTCGATAAGCCTTAGCTATAGCCTGGCTGTACTTCTAGAGCAGTTTTTCCCCTCCCCATTGCCCGGGGTGCCAAACACACTCGGCAATTCATACCGAATGCTGGCCGAAGTTATGCATCAGTGAGTGTTAGAAGGAGACAGAGAGCCGCTATTCTTGGGGAAACCCGTTCTAGAGGGTCTTTGAAGGCTATAATTCTTTTTATACTCTGTACCAGAGGTACACAGAGTATATTAAGTTTCTGCAAAAGTATGTAACAGGCAGAAGGAAGCATCTCCGACCCTATATATATATATTTGAACAGCATCAACAATTCTTGAACAGCATCAACAGCCTGGTCTTGTTAATAGTTATAGATGGATATATTACAAGGATATAACACGATTAGCTTAAGGTATAAGGTAATTACAAGGAATTTCACATACAACATGCATACATCCGAGACGTAAGATCATAAATAGTTAACAATATGGTTGGGTTTACTTCCCCCCACCACTCTATAGATTATCGGTGGAGCAGTATTTGATCATGGATTTGGTATGTTTAAACTGTATGCCATTGGTGGCGCTTAAAACTTCATTGATAAAAGTCTGGGAATTGTGTATGGTCGTGCCGCCTAGAATAATCTTATAGCCGGTATTGTTCAATTGATGTACAGCCAGGGCCTCCTCGTAGGTGGCACCGCCTATAATGAAAACCACCACCTCTTGTGGTGGTCGTCGGAATGGTACAAGTTCGGAATTAATGGCCGGATACACTGGATCCAGTTCACGGCCCTTGAACACATCCTCCAGGGTCTCCTTCAGCAAAGGTGTATGTTGGGTAAAAACATTCTCCACTCCCTTCAAGCCTTTGATCAAATTTCGGGTCAATTTGACGGCATCCGTAATGCGCACCATATTGAAGAGATCACCCTGTCGCACATGGGTGCCAGCATATTCAATGAGAGCGGGCACTATGTGAGGATTGCCACCGCGTGTCTTGATGATCTGCAACAGACTGGAGGTGTCACAGTTGGCATGACGTTCATAGCGCAAGGCATACAAAGCCACCAGCTTGAGGGCATCCTCAATGGTCACCCTCTCATCGGCAATTAGCTTCTTGATGCGCTGCAATTGGGCCGAATGCTCGGCCTTGCAGGCCATCTCCTGCTCCAGTTCGGACACCTCGAACAGATTTCGCTTATTGGTTAATCCGGAGAGCTCTCCAATTACACACAAATGCTTCTGTACTGTGCCAGACATTTTCTTGAACTGCGGATAGGATTCAATGAAGTTCTTCATGTCGGATATGCTCTCCACTTTCTTGTGGTCATTGGCCTTGCGCTGAAACTCCTCCATGAGCTGTTTAATGGTGGAACCTATCTCACCGTAGTTGGCGTACATGTTATTGCCATAGAACTCGTCCTGATCTCCGGATAGGACCAACTCCTTAAAGTCCTTGGGTACATTGGGACGGTCAGAGAGATCCACGCGATTGTTTTTGATCTGCAGCAGCTCATGCACCATGGCCTGATAGGTCCACTGATGGAGTAGAGGTGTCACAGGATCATCCCGACGATCCAGCACCAATAACAAGGGCGGAGCTGCACCATCCGCATTCGACCTAAAATCAAATAGGGTCGATTCTTTGGTAATCTGGTCATAGATCATCTTCGCCAGCAGCTGAGCAGCCTGCGACCCCGCACGATAACGTATGACTGGATTTAGTTTGAGGGACAGCAACACCGAAGTGACACCCTGCATGCTACGCGTCACTGCGTCCGGCAGCCAATTCAGATTGGCCATACAATTGGGTATATTAAGGGAAAACAGATTCGGATTGACACACAAATAGTCGGCGTACAACTCCTTAACTTCTCGCACCGATTCGGACTCATCACACTCGGCCAGGTACTTGATATCCGTGCGTGGGATGATGTTGCTGAAATCTGTCCAGATATGAGTCAGACATTGGGTTTCAGGTGTGTACAAATTGTTACCTACATATGAAATAGGCGCTGTATTTGGGATTCCGCAGCTCACTGGCCAGAAGTTGTATGTTCTGCTTGGTGGGCCGTATAAACACGATGCATTTTAGATATTTCAGTCGCTCATTGGAGCGCCCCGAATCCAGCCGTTCGAAGAGATACACCTCACGCTGTAGCATATCAGACTGGCTAAAGGCCATGGATATAATGCTGGTCTGGAATGAAAATTGGTGGGGTGAGTGGGTGGGCCAAGCCGATTGGGGGTGGAGTACTACCGTATCTTTGTCCAGCAAAATGATTTTCATGCCGGGGCCAGACTCTGTGCACATCTTTTCAATGTACAACTTAATGCCGCTGATTAGATTCATGTTTTATTTGTTAATTTAATCTAGTTCTTCCTTGTGGTGTTTGTATGTATGTTGGAGAGTGGGTGAAGAATTAAGCAGTGCACTTGCAGTGTCACAATATGGTACATCTAGTATAGTGTGACCAGCTGGCATCAGGAGAAATTCACGTTAGAGAGGAGCAATTTTGAAGTGACTGTGATTTAGTCACTGCGACTGCAATTTAAAAAAACATGAAACCATTACGTGTTTTAGGTGTTATTATAATACTAGATAGAACCAAGCTGTTCTATTTCAATTTATTTTATGATAAAGCTGTTCATCAAGCCAACATTTTGCGGGATCTAAAAACGTCTGTGCCGAAGTTTAAATACACTTGAAACTTTTTTATTTAATTTATAAGCTTTGTGTCATTGGGAAATTAAATAAAAGAACTAAAATCGTCATTCTGATGAAGAATATATATACCTTATGTGGTCGGAGATGATTCCTTCTATGCGTTCCAAACTTCTGGGCAAAACTATAATACACTTTTCAAGTGAATAAAAATGAGGTTTTTGCATTTTTTCGAACTGTAAACAGATTTGGAATAAAGACGGAACTAGCAGCGCCGGAAATCAAATCGAAATATCTATATTTTTGTTCAAAAAGACAATATATCATTATGGGGAATTTTTCCCAGGCGATATATCGGATAATGAATATGTTTTGGTGATATTTTGCGCCGATATTTTTGTCTAGCTTTTCGAATGCTCGCACTCTATATGAAACAGCAACAACAGCTTCATATGTATCAAATAAATCCGACGTTGGCCGTCCAGCTTAAGAAAAACGGCCCATTATCCAGTAGTTCTCCGAGGATCATTTGGTGGCGGAATTTGATGACGGGTTATGGGCGCCGCTGATCCATGATGACGGAATTTCCACCCGGAGCTGGAATTCCACATTTGCTAAAACTAAATTATAGATAGTTGATAACAGCTGCTTGTCGGTTAGATTTAAAAATGCAAGACTTCCTTAAAATGGTAAGTTTCCATTTCATCAATGCAACTTATTCAAACAAAAACATTTTATTTCTTTAGGAGCACAAGGCTAACTGTTCCTGTGAATACGTCTTCTTCAGTCTAGCCTGCTCCAGCTGATAATTATACGCCCTACCCAACTGTATGAGTTGTGTGATGCTCACAAACAGATTCACCGCAAATAGGCTATAATTCTTGGGTATGATCACCAGGGAGTAGCGTGTCCAAATAAGATTTGTCAGTCCCAAGGCAGCGCAAGCATTGGCTGAAATTGTATCCGCGGGGCGAGTTAAATCACTCAAACCGGCAATGACAAGACCCTGCAAAATGCAAATTATGATGGTGAGTGATAAACAAATATTTGACACTTATGAAGCGTTATCAGAAACAAATAATAATTAAAACTTTAACAATTAGGCTCTGATATCAAAAGTCAATACTTATAATTATATAATTCCACTTAAGACTTACCCATTTAAAGAGGGGAGCCCAAAAAAAAATTGTTTTCGGACCTAAATTGAATACACATTTTGAAGATGAAGAGAAACAATTCAGAAGAAAGACTCACCAGCTGGATGCATCCAGAGGGGACGCACTTTGCCAGGTACAAATTTATCGCAGGCTCCAATGAGACTTAAGTACAACTTGGTGTGTAGGCCCTGTCTAACCGAGGAGGGAGTCGGAGGTGGCATTTTGTTTTATTTTTTATGATTTACTCTGACTATGTTATACCAGAATGTTGGCCTCTATCTGTTGTGATATATTCTTAATGATAACCAGTCGAACAGAGTATATACGACCGTTCCCCGTTAGCTCTCGACCAAAACTAAGCGAAATGTTATGATTATTTTGCTTACCTTATCATGTGAAACAAACGGCTTGTGTCTGAGAGAGATGTAGTACGCGTTATCTGTCAAGGGTTAGTTAATCTAGAAACTCATACTAAACTAGGCCATAACGAAGCTTGTATAGCCTATTGTTATTATTGTTATAGTCTCTGCACACTGAGTATGATGATGTGAAATGGAAATTTACACTAGTAACATCTAACATCTTTCATCTGTTAGTTGAATATAAGATAATACAAAAATATTTAAGAAAATGTAGGGGAAAGTTAACTTCAGCTCGGCCGAAGTTTTGTATACCCTTGCAGCTTCCATTGAAAACAAAAAAGTTTTTCTCGCTAAGACTACTTTTTGGACCTTACTTTTCTATGGGATCTATACTAAGATGTCTGATTTCGACCAAACTTGGTGAAATCATGGAAAAGCATAATTCACTGTTAATTACTAAATTTGTAGGCGATCCCATTTAAAACAAAAAAGTTTTCCTCACTAGAACTTCTTTTTCGACCGATCATTCATACTGCAGCTATATGCTATAGTCATCCGATTTTGATAAAACTTTGTAGAAATGTGTTAAAGTATATAAAATAAGAATATGCCAATAAAATAGAAGTTGACCGCCTATCCTTGGAACGAAAGGACAACTTACCGTGCTACTTTCAAACGCTAAATATCGTACAGGAAAATGATCTCCGCTCTTAAGTTCGATTAAGGAACAATTACACACTAATCAATTGGCAACTTCCAAGGAATAAAATCTAATGATTTTAAATCTGCATATCTGTAAATCAAGGCATTAAAATCGTAGCAGCTTTGCAAAAGCCTCGGTTTGTTACCAGGGATCACCGCAAGAATTTGTGAGACGAATTGAACCGTAAAACAGGATCGCGTTGGTTTCACCAAGTTGATTCGATGATAAACTTTGCATCCCTACTTTTACTGCCTCTTCAGTACATCCTTATACCTTTAATTACTGCCCAACCGGTTTAGTGCTTCTTAAGAATATCATTTCAAGTGGTTGTAAAGTCCATTTCCACTACAGAAGGTTACTTTTCAAGGTTGTCTAAGAAAAATAAATTGGTTTTCCCATTCTAGTGATTCTCAAGTCTGGTTTTTTTTACTAACAGTCTTAAAAAGAATTGGTTTATTTGTTGAAAATCACAAAAATTATTCCAATAATGACTACATGTAAGTGTATAAATATATATACATACTTATGTAAATCGACTCGTACATACGCGAAGCCTCCGAGAAAAAGAAAATTACAAAACCTTAGGTAATACGAATCACGTTTCATTAAGGCAACAAACCACAAATAAAAATGGTCAATTTAACTGGCAGACGCTCTGGGGATATGCTTTCGTTGTGCGCTGTGTAGTTATGTGCGTTACGTATATACATAATGTCTATATCTAAAGCACCAATTCGAGTTTAAATCTACTATTGAGTCAGTGCCAGCTTCTCCTCTTGCTGCTTCTTCAGTTTATCCTGTTCCATTTGATAGTTGTAGGCTCGCCCCAGTTGTACCACCTGAGTAAAGCCCACAAAGAGATTCACGGCAAAAAGACCATAGTTCTTTGGAATGATCACCAGGGAGTAGCGTGACCAAATGATGCCCGTAGCGGCTAAAGCTGCGCAGCCGGAGACGGAAATGGTGTCGGCAGGACGTGCCAAGTCACTTAGTCCAGCGGCGACGAGGCCCTGCAAGAGCAAAAGGAAGAAACGTTAACAATAGTTTTCAGTTGAATTGTGCTTAATACTGAATTCAACATGTACGAAAGTCGGCCACCTGCATGCTCTTTCCCTCTTTTTAACGATCTTTTATTTGATTGTTCAAGTCGTTCAATAATGCTAGTTAAAAGTAATTAGAATTTGAAATAATCATTGAATAATCGTAATTCGAAGTTACAATTACGATTACTAAAAGCATCGTAATCAGGAATTGATTATAGACAACTGATAAATATGAAGTTTGGAGGCGTTTCCATTACACACAACTAATATTTCGACCAATCTTGCCTTTGGCTGCTAAAGCTATAGTCATATACTTAGTATAGATCGGATATCCGGCCGGTTCTGACAAATGTGCAGCGTATTTTTACTCAAAGTCTTTGGTATTGGTTCAACAATACCTCAGCACAAAACGGACACTTTGCTACGCTACTTTGATATAATTTGTACCATTGAATCCCTTATTTTTTGTAAATTCTCGGTCCATCGAACAAACTAAACAATTACCAAGACTTTGTGGAAAGATTCATTCAGCTAGCTTTCAAATTGACGGAGGAGATAGCAAGGAAACAGACTGACAGATGGGAAGGGAAAATGACAACATCGCGAAGATGGCTTTGCAGCACAAACCATGCAGAAACCCGAACAAGTTGGAGCGAACTAAGGCAACTGGCTTTCTCCACAGACTCTTCCTAGGAGCGATATCGAAAACTTACAAACGACATAAATAATTTAAAGAGGCTGCATTTCGAAGGAAAGTTCGAAAGAACGATAAAACAAGTCAGATTATTGTTCAACTTTTAGAATGTAATTTTCAATGTTCCAGTCTCACTAAAGAAAAAAAAATACACGAAAGATTTTGTATCTTGGTGAGGTGAGTTGAGGTACCTTAGGTACAGAATATAAAATAAAGATACATTTTACTTCTAATCGATCAATAAACTTCGATGGGTTAACTTGTGTTCAAGTTTGAAGAACTTTTTCAGTGCCATATGTTATAATTTGTATCTTTAAATGTTAAGCCATATGTTCCCTTATCAGCAGGGTGACTGACTCCGTCCAAAAATAACTGGCCCCACGCTCACTTCAAAGTAATTATCGTACCAGTTTGCAGCAGTTACCTTGCCTCTCCAACAAGTGGTGCCGTATACTTAAACAAATAATCATAGAAATCAAAGTATAATCGCTATATTGCCGCGCACAGATTTCTGAAGTGAGATTCGGACTTTTATATGTCAGCACCGGCAACGATAATGAAATTTTCGCCAAGGTCGTCGAGGTTATGTAACCACCACACTCACCCATTTGAAGACAGGCGCCCAGAAGAAAATTGTTTTGGGACCTAGAACAGAAGACCATATTTTAGTGTCTCCTTCTCAGGGACGAATTAACATATGTACATACCTGCAGGATGCATCCAGAGGGGTCGCAGCTTTGCGGGCACAAACTTGTCACACGCGCCAATCAGGCCATTATATATTTTAGAAGTCAGAGCGGTTGATGACATTTTGAAAGTTGTTATTGTTATGCGAAAAATATTCCACGCGGCAGGCGGAGTTGTGACGAGCTACCGGACAGACAGTGGGAAACTAAATAAACGTGAATGTGAATAACAAAGGCGGCGGAAGCTTTGCGCAAAAGCGAGGGTGAGCGAGAGTGAGAGAGAGAACTGAGAGCGAACACACAGACACATATGTATGTACGTATGTACATACAAACCACCTGGCTGAGAGAGATATCTTTACATATCTAAACTCTTATGACTTTCTAAAATGTAGCAAACATCTGGTTTAAAATTTTATAAATTTAATTTTCTTAATATTTTTTTTTATTGGCCCACTTACATACTCTCTCGTCCTTGACCTTCGTCGTGTGCGTGCCAATTTCCGCTGAGTAATGTTGGCGGAAGCACAAAATTAAGTCCGATATAAGTGCAGCCAAACAAAAACAACATCTAAATATAAACTGCAATTGAAAGTCTCTTTTCAGCATCACGCGACAATCTGTGCAGTGAGAACGTTTATACGTTGATAAAGTTCACGATCTGGAAAACTCAAGAAATTGTTAATATTGTAAGCACTAAAGAAATTTCGGATTTTTCTTAAAAAATGGTCTTTTTATTTTGCCCTATTGTGCACCAACACGAGCAGAACTCAAATCGCATTTATTCAAAATTGAAAGAAAAACGGTGAAAAAAATGAAAAAAAACTTAAATGTAATAAATCAATGCCGTTCTGCAGAATCGTTTTTTTCGTACCTGTTCGTCAAAGCCCAAGAACACAACCCGGTCTGCTCTCTTTTCTGAGTTCGAAAGTTCTTATTTCCAAGAATTGGTTTAAGAATTTGGTCAAAACGTTTTATTTATCGAGACAAACCAATGAAGAAAAATTGAATAGTCCAAACGAGTGATTCCGAAAATAATATTGATATATCAATATTTTTGCTAAAAAATACGATACATCATTATCAAATATTTTTCCGAGCCTATATATCGGATATCGCCTCCAAATTTCGCAATTGTCAGTTTGTTATGCTTTTCCTTGATTCCACTAAGTTTGGTCGAAATCGGACGGCGGTGCCGAAGTTAACTTTACCCCAATTTTTTTATTTGACATCCAAAATGAGCTATAAGCACAAATGTTCACCTTCCTACCACCACCCTCTGATTTTTAAATAGCGATTTTAGTATTTTAACAACAGAAAAAAGGCGTCTGTCATTCAACGTCACTCAAAATAGTTGTTACATAGGAAAACTCGGTGGTTAGTCGGAGACGGACATTGTTGACAAATATCTCAGAGAGCAAACAGCTGATTAATTTTTGAGCAGCGGACCGTTTCTCTGTGTTTTATGATTGTAAAAGGTTGGTAAAATACTAAAAAAACACCATTATCGGTATATCGTTTTTCATCAGTAACTAGAAACAATTTATATGGCAGAACAACGTTTTCCGGATCAGCTAGTAATAAAATAAACAAGAAACAAAGTAGGTCAAGAAAGTATCATAAGATTTTGTACCATACACGTCGAACTTCTCTTACCATCTCTGAGATCTGTGCGTTCATACGGACAGACAGACCGACGGACATAGCTATATCGACTCGGCTGTTGATGCTGATTAAGAATATATACAGGGTGTCCAGAAACTTTTCGTCAGAACTTTAATACATGATAGCTGTTATCAATAGAAGTATTTTTTCCTTTTACACCATGGGTCTAAGTGGCTTCGTCTCCAAGTTATTACGTTTCAAAATAAAATGCAGTTTTGATGCAGTTTTTTATTCAAAGTACAAATTTCTGTGAAATAGTTTTCAAAAAATTAATTTTATGGATTTTATTTGACATTTTCCAAATTTAGGAAGAGTTTGTAGCGTGATATTGAGAGTAATAGTTTGTGTTGCTATGAAATTTTCTAACGTCGAGTACGCGTTGTAAGTCGAAAGCGGGCCCACTTAGACCTATGGTGTAAGAGAAAAAAATGTTTCAATTGACAACAGCCATCATTTATTAAATTTCTGACGAAAAGTTTCTGGACACCCTGTATAATTTATAGGGTCTGAAATGCTTCCTTCTGGCTGTTACATTCTTTTGCACAAACTTATGACCTATGCATACATATACTCTATGTACCTCTGGTTCAGAGTATAAAACTTAATTTTTCTGTTGACTTTATCTTCATAGGAATTATTTAGGTAAGAGGACCACCCTAAAATGGCTTATTATTTTTTATGCTAAGAGGTCCACTTTAATATCACATGCCGTGAGAAAATCTCATTGGTCTGTTTCTCTCCATCTCTCACTTGAGCACCGTGGTGCAAAATACGTTCATATATGTAAACCACTTTTGGCTATTGCGCATTAACGGCAGAAGCGAGAAAACGTGCTCAAGTGGCGCATGAATTTAAATGCTAATTAGCAATAACTTGACCAACACCTTGACATCTGTATACAAGTACCACCCGACCGCTCTCTCTCACCCACAGATGTATTTCGTGGAAATGCAAGTGTCTCTACCATCTGCCCACTTATTTCCACATAAAATGAAAACAAACTTTTGCAATTTTTGTGTGGTGTTTTTTTTGTTTGTTTTATATCGTTTTTCATGTTAGAAATGTATACATATGTAATTTCAATTACAAATCAAAGGCGTACATAAAATTTAAATTATTCATTATAAATCAAATAGTTCTACATTTTTAATATTTATCTTGTATATATATGTATATATCATTTCTCTGTGTGTGTACGTTGTTGAAATGTTGCTCTTACATACATATGTATATTTGAATTCGTATAATTTTAACACAGAATTGAGAGAAAAGTGTTTTTTATAGAGTGTTTCCAAGTTGTGTTTCTTCTGCAATCTATATTTTAGAACTAGGCTTGCCTAATTAGACGATTATAAATATTGTTGTTATTGTTGTTGGTTGTAGTGGAGAAATTAGAATGCTGCTATTCAGGGGTATGTAGGAATGCTCTAGAGATTTTCCCCACATCGATTGCATTTCGAACAAAGCTTGGATGACCAAAAAAAAGTGTGTGTCAATTCGAAATGCAAGCGTTGATACTAAAATCCCTAGAGGTGTCTGGGACACTCCCGATTATAGTTATATTGTGTATGTATGCTTTTGTATAATTGGTTGCTTCTCGTCGGATTTTGTGTTTTTGAGTTTGCCAGTTCCTGGATAGAATAATTATTAATTATACACAAATCCCTTGTGTAATGTTAAGAGTTATGCTTTCTGTTTCAATATTGGGTAGAGTTTTGGTTTAAAGACGTTAAAAGTTGAACGAATTCATGGGTAGTTTGTCAGCATTCGGGTCGAAGTTATATTGCGTGCCATCGGAAGTGGGTGCCAGGTTTGCTTGCTCGCCCTGGAATAGAAAGGAGAAGGAGAGAAACATTAAAATATATTTCGATTTGGTTTTTTGAAAGAAAGTCCTTGGTTACTCTAGTAGCGTATTTAGATTAATTTATTGTTAACTTAGTGGACTAATAAATGGTGAAATCGACTCTAATGAGTTAATAAATCAAATGAATCTGTTTTCAAAGTCTATCCCCTTGTCTGAAAGAGCTGCTTTGCTCGATCGATTGAGGAAATTTGCGCGTATTAAGCTTCGGCGTGGCATCGCTTGGTCTACTTGAACGTATTGTATTATTATGTACAGATGATTCATTATAAAAAACTAAATTTGAACAGGATGACTAGCTAGATTTATGGGGCTGAATCATAGAAGCAAAGTCGACTACGAATATCGGCTGCAGTTCGCTACGTCACCTTCTATTTTTATATCATTGTGGAACTTGATTAATTTTGTTGGAGTCTCCTCTATGTTTTCTTTAAGATAGTTGGCCCCAACCGATTGAATGAAAACAATTTGCAAAACATGGAAAATTGGACAGAATGTGAATGTTTCCTCATAATAAATATTTTTGAATGATTATAAATGTATACCCTTTTCACAGCTGAATCTTTAAAATAAAATATACAAAATAGAAGAAACAAAATTGTAATAAAATGGAGCAAGGAGAAGAAGGTTCCAACACTGGTAGAGAACGACATGAATGAGTCTTCCGGGGAGCACAAGTCAACAAATGCAAGCCACAGAGTTCGGTTGCCAACATGCATTGATGGTAATACAATCTCTACTAGGAGGTAGATTTGTGTGGACCATGGAAAGTTCATGACTTTACATTTACCTTCTTACAATACAACTACAGTAAATATCGGTTATATGACGAACCGCTTGTTGCAAATACCGCTTATGCTGTTGTAAACAAATTTTCCAAAATTGTTCCCGTAAAAATTTATGATTTAAAAACAAACAACAATCAAAAGATGCTTGCTGAGAAGTATAAAGCAGTGATGTTCATCCCCAGGGGCCGAGCGCAATCGCCCAGGGGCCGACCGCATGCCTAAGTCGGGCATATGAACGTAAGCAGAGCTCTCTTTGCCTTCATTCGCTGCCCAGCCGTCGTTGAGGGCAGTTCAAAGCTGGGCTGTGTCGCTTTGATATCGCACACCAATCACTCTCACTTTTTGGCCTTGCTCTTCTTGAACATCGCTGGTATAAAGTAAGCGTCAGCACCATTTCGCGCATTAAAAACAATGCAACTGAAGACCGGGCTGTCACCAATTCTAACAAGAAAAGGGATATAAAAAGCATACATGTTCACTTGGAAGCAGCATTGTTGTCCTGGTTTAACCAAATCCTTTCTCAAAACGGAATTGTTAATGTACCAGTCTTGCTCGCAAAGCACAGGAGTAGGCCATAAAGCTAAATGAAGACAATGTACCAGATCAGCGTTGGTGCAAGGGAAATTCTATTAACTTCGCTTAAGATTCACGGAGAAGCCAGTGAAAATAATAAAGCATGTGCGGCCGCTTTTATCACTGATCATTTGCCGCATATTCTGGACAAATTCACTCCAGAATGCATATTTAGTGCTGATGAAACTGGATTGTACCACAAAAGAACTCACTCCAATAGACTTGCCACTGATCTGGCTCAGGAAAAGACTAAACCGACATCTTTCCGGTTGCCTCTTCAACTTAGCTCAAGTGTTGTCTTGACACCCCTCTCTCTCTCTCTCCTGGCTGCACCCTGCTAGACCACCCTAATACCAGGCGGTTGCCGTGCCATTCTAGTTCTGTATTAAATTTGTACTCCTTGTTAACTATTTGTAAATAAATTAAATTCTATGAACCAAATAATTCCATTTACAAACAAAAAAGTTGCTTGCAGAGATTCCTTATACTAATTTCACGGAGGCAAAAAGTTTGGACAAATTTTTATACAAATTCGACTAGATAATGCCTAAATATTTAATATTTCTGTCATATTTTCGGCAAATTATTTGCGAATGAAACCATAGCTTTAATTTTAAGTCCTGCAAAATTTGCCATCATCAAAATTTGTTCAAATTATTTGCCCTTAATCAATTTTGATTCAGCTTACCTCATCCGTAAAGTATTGCTCAATGATTTCGTATGCCAGTTTATAAATTTCAACATTTTCGTGGCTTTGGAGTCGTTCTATTTTTGCCAGTCCCTCACATTCCTCAATCAAATTGGCCACCGTCTCCACATGGGAGTCAGCCATTTTGAGCATATTGTTGAGTCCATCCAAAACGACCTATAACGATGAGAAAAATGTATGATTTCCAACTCTTAGTAGTATTTTTACCCTTTGACTGCCTTACATTGATCACTTGCGTGTCCTGGCATGACAATAGATCACAGAAAGGAGGTATGACACCTTCTTTGATCAACGTAAACACCTGCTCGCGATTGCCACTGATGGTCAGGTTACTAATTGCCCAAGCTGCCTCCTTTTGTGTCTGGAACTCGCCCTTGCTCAGATTTTCAATAATCTTAGGCAAAAGCCCCACGTTGATTACGGCCTGAACCTGCGATTGATTGCCTGCGGTAATGTTCGACAGGAACCATACGGCCTCCTTGCGAATCTTTTCCTTGGGATGCGACAACAAAGCTGGGAAGTAAGACAGCGCTTCGTAGTTTAGTACCACTTGAGTCTGTTCATCGGAGCCTGTTACTATGTTGCCAACAGCACGCAAGGCAGCCGTTTGTACCTTCACCTCGCTATTGCCGAGTAATGGAATCAATTTGGGCACCACACCGCTCTCAATGACCATTTGGATCTGGTCGTTGCCGCCATCGGTTAAATAACTAATGGCCCAGACTGTATCCACCAAGATATTGGTGTCCGTGTGATGAATAAGCACATTGAGTGCGGGCAGGATTTCATGGATCGTGGTGGCTGGCGGAGGTGGATCCTTGTTTCGGCACAAGTTCACAATAACCCAGGTGACGTTGCGCAAAAATGAAATGGGTATGTCCGGCTTGATGAAGGATAAAAGTGGCTGGACCACACCATGCTTTATGACAAAGTCACGCAACAAGGGACCATCGCCAATGATGTTACCCAGAGCCCACACGGCCTGTTCGCAGACATTTGGAGCGGGTGAGTTGAGTAGTTGAAGGAAGAGTGGCACGGCACCAGCGGCTACAACCTAAAGGAGGAGGAGGAGAAAGCCAAAGTCTAAGAGTGGGGTGGATCGAATATGGGGGGCCGTTCCTTACCTGATTGGTCTGATCAGATGTGCCGGATGCAATATTGGTCAGGGCCCAGGCGGCTTCAAATTGCAGCATTGTGTGATTGTGTTGCTTTAAACACTCCACCAGTATGGGCAATATATCGCTATTGATCAGATCATTGATGGGTGGATTTTTGTCCGATGACAGCAACTTGCGGGCGGCTTGAACGGCGACTAACTGCTGCTCCGGTTTGGTGGCATCCGCGGCAGCCAAAGCCAATTTCTTCAAGTTAATCGAATTGGGCAATTGCTCATCCTCATCTGTGTTCGAATCCAAATTGGGAACGTTGCGTCGCTTCAGTATGGTCTCCTCGCGTTTGTTCTTACGAAGTTCCACTGTAACTTCATTGCGGCGACGGCGCATCTCCTGCACAGAGCGAGACAGAGAAAAATGAGCATCACACTTGCCGCGGAGTCCCAAATCCCTTAAAGATACTCACCTCCTGATCCTTGCCTTTGTTTTTGAAGTTTTGCAAACGATTTTGCTCCAGCGACGTCATTTTGTATGTGTTTGCTTGTTTGTGTGTGTGTGTTTGTATATGTGTGTGTTGAAATGTTATTGAAAATTTCTTATAAATGTCAATCTGCGTGGATCTTCAAAACCTGCCCACTGCCTCCTCCTTTTTGATTATGTTCAATTGCACGCGCAAATAGAAAAATTTAATCAACCACACACACAACCGCACATACACACACACACAGAAACACACGCACAAAGAAAAAAATCCATCGACATCGACCAGGCCAGGGCACACACGATGGCGAAGAAAACGACGAATGAAAAAAGAAATGGCGAACAAAATAGACACAAATTAGCAACGCAATTGTATTTCGGTCACTCGAGAGCTGGATAACTTACGTTTCCAAATGATTTTCTTCTTATTTGCCACAACACTGACACTTTTTTAGGGCGTGTGGAAAATTGGAGAATTTTCTTTGCCTTTGATTATAAAAATTACAATTTTCGATTGACAGCGACGAGAGTTAAGTTGGCTGCGGCTGGCCCAGAATAGAGGTGGGCAAATGGTTATGATTCACGAGTACTTAATAAGTAACGAGTTAGATATCAAAACCTGTTCGGGTACCTATCACCATTGTTGCCGACTATTAAAGCCCAAAAGTAGCTAAATGAAAAATAGCTAAAAATTGGTTCATTCTTGCAATAGTGATTGGTAAGGGATGATCTACAGGGCTTATAGCCAACTTGTTACTAATAAAACATTAGAAAGGTCGCCAAAAAATTACAAAAACTTATTTGAGAGAAGGCCCGCTCTCTTGTTTTGTAAACGAAACTAACAAAAGTTTCATATAACAACACATGCTATTTGAATGTTTGACATCCAAATTTAACGGGCAGTTCTAAGCTCGCTAGAAAGCTTCAAGCTTTCTCACTTAGAAACTTTAGCCATAAGCTTTGCAACGACAGCCATTAAGGTTGGCTTTCTGCATGTGTGTCCAATTTTTGCTTTCATTGCGCTTTGCAGTATCCAACTGTTTAAAGTTCTCATTGCATGGAATTGGCTCAACGATCAGGAGTCACTTAGCGAAACGCCTTCTGATGATTGGGTTGGGTATCCATGAAACAGCTTTAAAGGTTTGTCCACGATCTTTTTGGTTTGTCAATGCATAAGTTGTTTATAGTTGTGAACAAACGCAACTTCTTGACCTCGAGCCTGCCAACTCGTTACTGATTATTAAAATAGATACTATAATTTAGTAGTTTCATAGGTGTCATTTTGAAAATATCGATTTTTGACAAATCCATTTCGGATAAGCCGTTTGGACCAACTTTTTATTTTTTAAAGGTCTTCTCAGAGAAATGGTTTAAAAAAGTATCTGTTTTCAAGCCAATTAACTGTATGTAACATCCTTAATAGTTGGCAACTCTGGCACTAACTAGTGCTGTGTGTTTTTGTGAGAGCTACATTAATCACGATGCATATATTACGCTCATCACTATTGGGCAGGCGTGCAAAAAAAAAATAATAGTTAAATATTTAGTTATTGCAATTAACACACAGATCTAAGTATGCATCGACATTAAGCACAACCTTTTCGTAGCACCAGAAGCCAGAATGACGGAAAAAACAGAGCGCACGCACACCTCACAGGTGGAGCAGCTTGAAGAATCCTGCCCAGCAGCAGCCACCGCCACCCAAGTCAATGTGGTAAAGTTCGAGAAAGTCGATGCCGAGGTGGAAGCCAAACTTAGAGCTTTGAATGCTAAGGTCAAGTCGGAGCGACAGCGTGCCTCGCGTAGTAGAAGCCAGGAAAATAGTGAAGCAGATGAGGGCGAGAGCGACGCCACATCCGAGGACAAGAAGGTCATAGTGCCAGTGAAGTCCTCGAATGAAATACTGGCTGAGCTGTTTGGCGTTTTCAATGCGGCCCCACCCGAAGAACTCTTGGATGACAGGAATCTGCTCAAGAAACGCAAAAAGGCGAGGAAGGAGAAGAAGAAGAAGGACAAGGACAGGGAGAAAAAGAAGTCAACCAGATCGGATGGTGAGTGTACGGAGAGCGAAGCAGATGGCAAGCACAAGCGCAAAAGAAAAAAACACAAGCACAAAGACAGCAAAGACAAGGAGAAGCACAAGGATAGGGAAAAAGATAAGGAAAAGGTAACACCTGCTGTAAAAGCTACTCCAGTGGTGCCAGTGGCCGTCAAGGAGCAGAAGCAGAAGAAAGGGGAGACGCGAAAGCGGACCCACGAACAGGAACCGCCTACCCAGCCGCCCGTCAAACGGGAGCGCTTGGACAGAGAACGGGAACGTGGGCATAATAGCTTTTACAATGGTTATAAAGATGGCGGCCGCTCGCGGGAGTCCACGACCAGAAACAAAAGCCGAGCCGGACGTGAACAATCCGATGTGTCGCTCTCCGATGAGGAATCCTATCTCAGAGAGAGGGCCTCCAATGGACGCAATCGACCCACACACAACAGCTTCTACGACTCCAAACCCTCCTCCTCCACTTCCACTTCGAGTCGCCGTCAGCGACGCTCCCGGAGTCGCTCACGATCTCGGGATCTGGGCATTGACAAGAAGCGTCTGTTGGAGATTGCACGCAAGAATGCCATCAGCATGTTCAAGCGTGGCAATATGCCCGGCGTGGCGCATCTCACGCCTGAGGTCAAGGATCGAGTGCTGCTCAAGATGCGCTACGGCGGTCGCACCGTTCAGGATCTAACGGACTTCTGCAAGAAGATCTCCACTGGCGATGATCTGTCCGATTTCAGTTCTGAGGAGGATTCCGATGTGGATAAGAATGGCAATGCCAAGGCTTTTCATCATCCCTTCCAGCTGAAGGAACGGGAACCGATTGTGATGCACATACGTAACTCGACGCCATTGGTACCTTCATCATCATCCGGGCCCACCAATCGAGACGAGCAGACCAAAGCCATTACCATGCAATTTCCCGTCTCATCGGGTCAGGTGCATCGCATGAATGAGGTGTGGGTGCCGGTGGAGCCCAAGAATGCACTGGCACCGCTGCCCTCGCTGCCGCCAGCCAAGCAGGCCACCAACATGTTTAAGGATATCCAAATGAATGTCTTCGCCAAGGCCATACCGCAACAGGAGCAGCAAGAGCCGGCCTTCAAGGCCGTCGTGGGGGAAGCACCAGCCGCCAGTATGACGAATGGCTCACCCCTTCCAGAACACGATCCCGCTCCTGCTCCCCTGGCTTCTACTGCAGTTGCTCCCTTTGTCCCAGAAGTGCCCATCCCCTCGACTGCGCCACCTGCTGCTTCCATATTTCCCGACTCGACTCCGCCCAGCATGGATGTGTCCAGCATTATTACGCAGCGTCTCAGTGCCATACGCCGCCTGCAGGACAATCCCACAGACTCGGAGGCCCTTAAAATGATGTACAATGCCCAAAAGGACATGTCCTCTTGGGCCAACTCCAAGCATCTGCCGGGACAGTTTACAGGCAGCACCGGAGCCCAGGTAATGAAGGTGCACGAGCTGAATAGTGGACCCCAGCTGTGGGCACGCAAGGATCAGATGACTGCAACCAAGCCCGTGACTGGTGGCATGGGTATGGCTTTGCTACAGAAAATGGGCTGGAAACCGGGCGAAGGTTTGGGACGTACCAAAACCGGTTCGCTGCAGCCGCTTCTACTGGATATTAAACTGGACAAGCGTGGCCTGGTCTCCCGCGAGGATATCAAACAGCAGCCTCCGCGTCCCGCTGCCTCGCAACGTAAAAACAAGAACCACAGTCAGACCGGCGGTGTTGCAGCTGCTGCAGCTGCCGTTAATGCTCAGGACAAGCATCCGGTGTGTGTCCTCAACGAGTTGACCTCCAAGAACAAATGGACACCGCCACAGTATACGCTACAACAGGACACGGGTCCAGCCCATAGTCGCATGTTTCGCTTTTCCGTTGAGATCAATGGCCAGACCTACACCCCGCCACATGCCTGCATTAACAAGAAGGAGGCCAAGCTCAATGCGGCTAAAATATGTCTGCGTGCCATGGGCATCCTGCCACCCAGTTAGTGATGATCCTAGGAGAAACGGAAGTTAGGCTTAAGATGGTAGTCGTATATGTTTGAGTGTAAATAAAATAGCATTAAATTCAAACCTGTAAACGCCCATAGATCTTGTTGTCCATCCATTCAACAAAATCAAACGAAAGGGCGCTCTAACAACAATCAGTTTGTTGGTTTCATTTTTAGCGGTGCTGGTATTTTGTTGTTTGTTTGTTTTGAGAGGAGATGTGCAGTAAAGTACACTGTTTGAGAATGAAGACCAGGACCGGCAGTTGTGTTCAGCATTCGATAAATTTAAAATTTTTATACTCTGTCCAGGGTACGAGTAGATGGAGAACATCGATGTCTTGTTTTGAAAAAAAACATCGAACAACATTTTCCAAATTTTAAGAGTCTACCAATGTACCTACCCAAAGCACTTTCTTGCTTGTGATTATATAGAAATAATGTATATGGGTTTTAGCGACCTATTTTGATTTTAGTCAAAGTGCTTGTTAGCCTTCTCAAAGTCTAGGATTGATTAAACAAGTTTACAAATAATTCATATTTTTTTCATTCTCGACAAATTCATGCCATTCCTTATGTAAAATCATGCGCTGAATCTGAATCTGGCGTTAAAAATTTTTTAAGTAGAACAGATTTCGAGATAATCCCATTTTTAAAAAAAGATCTCACTTAATTACAAATATCTCAATTATGAAGCAACTTATGAATGATTTTTATTTACCAAATTAAAGTTAATAAAATTATTTTTCAATCATTCATAGGTTGTTTTATTGTCAAACTTGTAGTGTGGATGCTATTTACAAAGATATCGAACATTTAATTTTTATCGAAAATTTGAAAGACCCGTTAATTACACCGTTATTTTGCCTAGCAAAAAAATTTTTTTAAATTTCTTTCTCTTTTGGATGATGTAAACTAATATATAACAAATTAAAAAAGTGTTTATTTATCGAAATCTGTTGGAAATTGTAGAAGTTACTAGCATTTACTTAAAAAATTAGCAATTTCAGTTTTAGCGTTGAAATGGTATTAAAAATGTCTATGGTCCGTTTTGCTCCGCCGTTTTTAAAAAGATAACAAGATAACGACTCAAAACATTCGTCGTATTTGGTGCAGGAATGGCTAATCTATCATTGCAAGCAATAAAAAACGCCTCCGCAATCATCAGACATGAATGTATGTTTTTAGTCAATTCAACATGCTTTTTAATTAATTTTAAATCAAATATGATTGTTATAGATTTGCGTTTTCTTAGAGTGTAGCCAAAAGAAATATAGTTTAGCTACCAGGCGAAGAGATATTAGCAACAAATTTCAAGATCAGTTGTATTGAAATGACCCACATTATGCCGCCCTGCGCCAAAATCAAAGTCCGCCCCTGCGAGTGTGAGAGAGCTTTGTAGCTCTCTCTCTCAGCGTGCCATGCACAGTGGGGCGCAGTTGGAAAAGTTAAACTAACTAAAGACTTTTTTGCTGTTTTTCAGGCTTTAAAGCACTGTGCAACTTTTGGCTTGCAATTTTCTCCATGGTTTTTTGCGCAAGTACACAAACAAGCACCAACAGCTGACAGGCTGCGTGGTGGGAAGGGGGTGGTAGAGGCCAAGCTGGAAAATATGCAACCGATTAATACTCTCAGCCCCAGCAGCTAGAGAACTCCCCAAGCAGCACAAGCAAAAACAGCTTAAACCACATTGAAGGTCAGTTAACGCGGGAGTGCGCTCCAGACAACATCGTCGGCTACGCGCAGCCCAGGCCCAGGATGTGGTTAAATCGGAGTCAGAGCCTACTGTCGGATACAGACACAAAACTTTTTTAAGTGCCCCAGTCCCAGTGACACAATCTCTTTTTCGTCAGCATCCCCCAGAAAGCAAAAAGTTTTTCCATGCCATTTTCAGTTTGGCAACTTCGTACAGATGTTTTCATTGTTTTTCCAAGTGGAAATTGGCACAAACAAATCACAGAGTTGAACAATCTTTTAATGCAATTTGTTGCATAATGAGGGAGTAGCCTATGGCAGAAGCTACTCCTAGACATGGATACGGTTATGGTTGCGGTTTGATGTTGCGTTGTGTGCATTTTGATTTGTTGTTGCTGTTTGTATTACTGTGTCTGTTGGACTGCAGCCATGGAAACGTGTCGCACCTGTGCGATTTCCATGTTTCTTTGTGATTTCGAAAATGGCAACAACAACAATTTTGTGGACCTGTTTCATCCCACATGCTGGCAAAGTGAAATGGCCCAAATACGTGCGGAATTTGTAAATTGGAATCTAAAGGCAAGTGTGAGAAAATGATCAAATTTGGTAAGGAAATTTATTAAAGTTTATTCTAAATAAGTCAGATATAAAACCGATAATTACAGTTTCAAATTGTTAACCAAAGACTACCGAAAAAAAATTACTAACAAAACCGTAATGTCATTCGTTTTTTCATAAACATTTTGTGGCAGCAAATAATAAAATAAACATATCAAATGTTGGAGCCAGCTGTTTGTATAGCGATAACATATATCGATAATTCCATCGGCACTGAACTCGCGGTTAACTTTAACCAGCGCTCGAGCAGCGGTTAAGTCTGTTCCTCCGGTTGCGCCACACACAGCATGAGATACGCAAATTCGGTTAAACCAGGCAGTTTAAGTTGACTAACCGGGCCTTAGGCTTATAACTAGACCCCGGATTTTATGTTATTCTTCATTTCTGCACTGAAAAAGGTCAAATTTTGTTCTAAATTAACGCGTTGATCTTAGAGTCTATAAGAATAAGAGTAGCTCTTTGTGGAACAAAGTGAAAAATTGAAATCAGGTTTAAAGTTTGGGGCCATGATAATGATTTAATACGCTTCTCCAATTTGTTTCATTTAGATATCGCCAAACGATGGATTGCCTCAGAAAATCTGCAGTGATTGTTTCACCAAATTCTGTTCACTCTACACATTTCGCTTGGCCTGTCAGGAGGCTCAGGTGAAGCTAACGCATATTTATGATAAAATTGATGCCAGTAGCTTAGAGGAAACCGAAGAGGAAAGGGAGGAGGATGCCAGAACAGTAACACCTTTAATGGTTTCAGACGATCAACCAAACACTGCCACTGATACTGCTGCTTCTGCTGCTGCTGCTACTCCCATCGAGATCCATGTGGAGGCCATTGACATCAATGATGCGAATGAATTTTCCCCAGAACTGACCATAAGCTATGCCTGTAAATTCTGCTTTAAGCCACAGGAAAGCTATCAATTGCAACAACTGCTGCTGGAGCATATCCAAACTGCCCACGATGCGGAGCAACCGTACAATTGTCCCGAATGCGATGCCTGTTTTCAGGACGCCGCCTCTCGCACCGTCCACCTGAAGAGTGTCCATGTGGAGAAGCAATTTGAGTGTGAGGTGTGCGGCAAGAAGTACGGCGATCGCAATAATCTGCGTCATCACGTGGAGAAATATCACACGGAAACGGACTTCGAGTGCAATCTGTGCGAGAAGCGTTTCTTTACGCGTAAGAGCCTGAAATATCACATGAAATGGCATAATCCGGAACGTCAGCTAAAGTGTCGCCACTGTGAACGTTTGTTCATCAATCAGCGTCATTTGAAATGCCACGAGGCCACCCATATGGGGCCAAGTGCCAGGAAGAGCGAACACTGTGCGGCCTGTGGCAAGGGTAGGTGCATTTATTAAGTAGGGGCTGGGTATTTTGACTTTTTTTAATATTCGACAGCATTTATACACCTAAAGACGCTGCGTTGGCACATCTACAGACAGCATGGCGGAGAGAAACCTTACAAATGTGCCCACTGCACTGAGGGTGAGTATGGAGTGTGGAAACGAGCAGATTCAGGAATTTTTTTAATGGAGAGGCAGTCGAATTTACTATAAGGCATGGTGGCGCAAAAGTAATTTGAATCAAACACTTTGGATCTGTTAGTGGGTTCACTTGGCGCTAACGTAACATGAGGAAAAATCTAGGGAAACCGCTGTACTGAGGCAGAACTTACGCCGGTTGGATTAAGGGTCTGGGATTTTTTCACATTAACTCACGACAACTAAAACTAGCACTTAAAGAAGAAAGTAAAATAGAGCAATTTTGCCGCGAAATTAAGAGTTAGGACACGCAGAAACGGCGGAGCGAACTATTTAAGTAAGGGTACCCTTATCCTGAAACATCATCCAAGGGATGAAAAAAGTATGTTAAGTAAGTATGTTAAAGACATATCCAGTCCAAATGGATACGGGAAATCATCCAATGGATATTTTTGCATATCCTATTTTTTCTCTGTGTGGTGTAAATGTTGCTTTAAAGACTTGGAAGAAATTCTAAGAAAAAAACCGTGCCTACTGTTTCTTACCAGCAAGAAGACACCACTAAACATCAGTTGATTCCACAATTGAGAACTCATCATCTTTATCTAGTAGGAATCTGCTTTTGTTTATTGAATATCATCAAATAGTTTTCACTATGAATGACGAGACCTTATATAACATCAGTTAGAGGGCTCACCAGAAATTTTTTTTTTATTTGAATGACACTTTAAGCTTCCTAATACTCAACCACCCGTAAATGTCACTCAAATCACAAAAACCAAGTTTCCTAAAAAGGTTTGTTGTTGTAAAAAATACCTTAAAGTGTACCTTACTGACGATTTGATATCAGAAATGGATTTTTGGGAACTTTTGATTGAGTATTCGGCATAGGTTTACTTCAAAAATGTTAAAGCTAAATTCAAATTGATAAAATATTCATATCTTTCCATAGGGTGATTACTTTTGCGCCACCTTGAACTTGTGCAAGACTCACAAGGGATTCCTACCTGCTCCAATTGAAAGCGAATTATGTGCATTAATGTTAATCAAATCAATCGAATTCATCATCATAGAAATGTCAAGTCCCAGGCAGCTGCTTCTTATAGTTAGTCAAGTCTTATGTGAATAATGGTAAACATAATGGACCCAGCTGTTGCTTTTAGATCACCCAACATTTTAGCCAAACGCATGCCCATAATATTTGATAACCCCCCGTCCCGCCACCAACGTACCAAGTCCAACATATGATTATACCGGAGAGCAGCATGCCAACTCCGCTCTCTCTCTCTCTCCCTTTCCTTATATCTTTCCCCACTGATTTTTTTGTGACACACGCTAAATCTTGAACTTCAAACTTTCCCAGTTTTTGCCTCGTACGCGGAGAAAAGGATACACATGCTGGAGCTGCATATGGAGAATTTAACAGCCATAGAGCGTAGTGAGTGCATGTTATGTAGGCAACCCTTTACCACTGAGACGGACTTAATCGAGCATATGAGTCGGGAGCACTTGAATGTTCCAACGGCGGCCCCAGTGATAGCCAACAACAAGCGGGTGCTCCAAAAAAAGCGGGAGCGTCAGTATACGGGTCTGTTCCAGTGCGATAGCTGTCCACAGCGTTTCAATATGAAATCCGCCCTGGAGCGTCATGCGGCGGTGCATTCGGAAATCGACCGACCCCATGCCTGTCCCAACTGCTCCAAGCGTTTCAAGCGTGCCCAGGACATGAAGTGGCACATGAAAACTCATGAAAATGAAAAGCCCAATGTATGCGATGTGTGTGGCAAGGCGTTTGCCTTGAAGTATGTGCTTACGCAGCATCAAAGAAGTCACGAGGGTGAGTTACTCTACAAGGGGCGGTAGATATTAAGAATTAGCTAACGTTATACTCGTTCCAGTGCTGGAGAAGAATTTCAAGTGCAGCGTATGCGGACGAGCGTATCTCTTTGAGAAATCCCTGCGTCTACATCAGCGTGTACACACGGGTCAGACCTACTACAAATGTGATCTCTGCCAGGAGCGGTTTGTCACCCACATCAAATTGAAAAGTAGTATCGAATTTCGATCTCCAACTTTTTATGAAACTAACTTGTCATCTCTTTCAGCTCACATGCAAAAGACTCATGCCCAGTCGCAGGCAAATGACTCTTCCCTGGATGATCTGATCAATATTGTGATTTCCTAAAACTAGCAAACTGCTAGAGCTTAGCTCTCACTCTCCCCTCTTCCTTTTGCGCCTCTCACGCTTGACCATTCGCAACTATTTAAGTCAGTAAGCAATATTCAAAGCCCAAAAACCAGAAACAAACTATTAAGAAAAATGTTATAAAGCAATTTAAGCTTCAAGGCAAATTTTAAATGCTCAAACACAAACGAAAAATGTGCATTTATTATAAACGAAAAAAAAAACATATTTACAATTACCAAATACGTATGAGAAGACATATTCAAATATCAGTATGTATTTTTAGTAGTTTGTAGTGCCAGATTTATTTACCAAAAATTTTCATGCTCCCATTTCAATAAACATATATACAAAGAGACGTTATTGTTTGAATTGGTTACGAATCGGAACGGTGGAGAATGGAACAAAAATTCTTTATTTTGAACTTTTCTCACTCAACTACTAAACTTGTTGAACGAATTTAAATTACAAAATGCTGAGAACAGTATAAAGTATTGTTTTTGTTGAAGTTTGGGTGGGTTTTAGCATTGCAGGTATTAAAAACTTGACATTTTCAATAAAATCAATAGTTTATGCTTTTCTTAACATTTTGCAATTTGATTAGAAGCTAGACAGAAAACCCCACCACCAATTTAGTAAGAGAATTTTAAAATTAAGTATTTGTGTTCCCTAGTTCATCGTTCCGATTCGAAGCTAATTAACCGACGGTATTTTGGCGCCCATTGTTCAAAGCCACCGTTCTCAAATCGATAGATCGGTACTCTTATCGCCGACCTATCGATACTTTGAGTTATCAGTCGACAAAAAAGCACTCGGAGTCGCAGTTGTCAGGTTGAGAATCAGATAAAATATATTATTTGATTCTATAAATTCTGTGGCCATGCAAGTGCATTGTTAAATCGCCACCCACACACACACACCAGCACAACGAGGAAGAACCAAAGGCGATAGTACAAAACACATGGAGATGCAATTGGGCGCCATGCTGAACATATACAAAGGGGAGTGGGGGCTGCCTTCGATTGATTTTGAATGTTTGCGTGCCTTGGTAGGTTCAAGTTGCATCATCCTGCTGTTCTTCGCTCTGCTTTCTTTTGTTTAACCATGATCATCACACATACTTCTACTTCTCAGTGTCTGCTGCGCTTCACCCGCTGTCCCATGGAGGTGGCGACCAATGCGAATCCTTTGCGATCGGGAGCCGGCAAATTGCCTTACCTGCAAATAGGGAATGAGAAATTTGTGGGCTACAGGCAGATTAAACGCGTGCTGGATTTGGAGGTGAGTGAACGGAACACAATGAACTGGCTGAGCTTTAGCTATTTACATATATTCCTCCTATCTCTTTCAGGGTTATCCCATAGATGCGCATTTAAATACGAAACAAAAGCACCTGTCCACCACATATGCCAACTGGGTGTTCACCCAGCTGCACGCCTATTATCATTACTTCCTCTATGGAGAGCCACATAACTATGATACCACGACGCGGGGGCTATATGCCAAGCGTACACCATTCCCATTCAATTTCTATTACCCCACTACGTATCAGCGTGAGGCCAGCGATGTGGTGCAGGTTTTGGGTGGCTTCGATATCAACGATAAGTTGGATAAACACGAGGCGGACTATGTAGGTGCTTCGTTCTCTGTGGGTTATTCCTAATCTCATGCATTTCTCTGCTGCTTTTAGCTGGTCAACAATGCCAAAAAGTGCGTGAACATGCTCTCCCGTAAGCTGGGCAGGAAAGTCTGGTTCTTTGGCGACACGTACAGTGAATTTGATGCCATTGTCTATAGCTATTTGGCCATTATCTTTAAGATCACACTGCCCAACAATCCGCTACAAAATCACATTAAAGGCTGTCAGAATTTGGTGAACTTCATCAATCGCATTACCAAGGATATATTTCGCAATGAGGGCTACAGTTCCATCAAACTTACCAAAACTCCCAGCGGCACAGACGCCACGCTGACTGCCACGGAGCGTAAGTTTATGGAATCGGAGCTGAATACCAAAATTGTGGCTGGTGTGGGTGCGTTGCTGGCAATGGGTGCTTTTGCAGCCTGGCGCGGCATTTACAATCAGGTAAGCAGCACTTGAGCTTTCAATCACTAATCCTTAGTTTAACTCAAGCGCACTAATAGTTTTGGCTCCAAGTGTTCATTTGGCTTCAGACTTTATGCTAAATTCATGAAAAACTTAACCAGCAAAATTAAGCGTTAAATCCGATTGGTCTCATTTTCTGCAGCTAACAGCACGCTCCTCCACGGACTACGATGGCATTGACTATGAGGATGATGAGCTGGAGGAAGGCGGCCTGGATTAGTTCTTCCTATATGCAAATATTTATAAATATGTAAAAAGCCAGCAAATTTATTACGCTCTTTTCTTGAAAAATGAAAAGCACAACCATGTCCAATCGCACTCAGCCTCTATCAGGTGCATAGGTCAAAGGATTTTAGCGAAGACGCCAGTGTTTTTAAATTGTTTTAATTGTGAAATAGTATTTAAAAATGGAAGCCACCAAAGCGTAATAAAATATGGAACTAACGCTGATTCTGTTATTGCAAAATCAACGATTATTGTTTACAAAAGGGTCAGAAGAAACTGTCTGGATAACCTAAACTCAAAGGGTTTTCAATCTGTTAGCAAATTGATGAAAAATCTATACAAATTTTTGAAATAAAATTGTTGACTCATTTTTGAAATTAATTTCATCAGCTTGTCTAAAGTAATTTTAGTCATTTAAACACCAAACTGTCTCAATCTAATTAAAGTTTTAGGAAGTTTAATCGAAATGAAGCAAAGATAATGAAAACATACTAAAGAATGATCGTAGGAAATTTCACCACTAGTCCAGAACTCGGTCCTTTACGGATTTAGGTACGCATTTTTTGGATTAATCATGGATATATTAGATCAAAACGCAATCTCTGCGACGCAATGCGAGTTGAAAATGAAGGCAAAAACCGTTTGTACCCACAGTTATTGAGAAGACCAACATTCATTTTTAGTTTGGTTGCACATTAAATTATGTTTTTTATGTAGATCTTTATCTGAAATCTAAAAATAACTTAGGACTAAATTTCGAAAAAGGGTTCGATAAGTTAAATAGAGTTGTTAGATTCTACAATGGAATTGGGGGGATATTAGATGAATGCTCCATCCCACTCATGTTTTCAGCGCATCCTGTAGCTTTCGTCGCGCCACACTGACGCGATCCTCCTGCTTGCGTATATCATCCTCGGAAATGATCACCGCATGCATCAATGGCTGTTCAGGATTCATGAATGCCATTGCATTCTTGGTTAACTCAGCCTTAGTACTGCTCTGACCATGCACTCCGGCATTGAGCATATGCAGGGCGGTGGCCACCGATTGCAGGACAGTCTGTTCGTTGACATTGGGGCCCACGGTGCGTATGGTTTTGGGCAGTGATATGTCATCTAGCTCTTCACCATTGTCGTGGCATGCACGTAATCGTTCCAGCCTCTTTTCCCAGAACAATTGTTTCGGTTTCTCTTGGGCACCGTGTTTGGCATCGTGTTTAACTTTACCGGAATCCTGATTGTGATTACGAATAGCCGTGACAGGTTGCTTAAAAATTGAGGCAGTTTGGCGTATGGGTGGTACCAGGGAGACATCTGTGCGTAGGGCGCGACTGCAAATTGAGACAAGATTAAAGCGAAGTTTGCGAAAAAAAAAAAATAAACGGAAAATGATACACAATCAGCACACACAACGAGGGAATAAAAAAAAACACAAGCCAACGATAAACATGCAATATAAAGGGGATTAACTATGCCACACAGAAACAGCAAGATATGCCGATTGGTAAACAATTTTTTGATATGTTTTCTTTGATTCTTGAGAAACGAGAAAGTAAGATTTACAGATGCCCTCTTAGCCAGTGATGCAAGCCGGTTCCAAACTGAACTAAAGCGATCCGCTTATTCTGGCTAATAAACCGACCCGGCGTCCCTTCGTAAATGCTGAACCGGACCAATAGGCACAAATCCAAGCGGTTCAGTTCGGTTCAGTTTACCGACGAGTATTAAGAAAACGTGAAATCATTATGAACTTTTCATATGTTCACTAAGTATTCATTTTCAAAATTTTTTCAAAGTCTCATATTCACTTAGAAATCATCACATTTCAAATACTTAAGCAAAAGTTCGAGGAAAAGACATTTAAGGTGTACTTTGTTTGGAATGAAAATGCTTTCTCTGACAAAATGTTAAAATAAATACTAAGGATTAGAGTTGTTTTAATCAAGTATCAGACACCTACTTTTACGGATTTTAAATCTTCCGCTCCTTTACATATATTCTTTCACTACATAAAAATGTTTTTGGTATTGTTTTTGTTATTTGGAAACCCCTATAAATGAGATATGGTCTATAAACATTTTGCCTAATGCAAAGTGATAGCTTTTTGAAAAGCATTCCTAACTTCTCATTAGCCGATTTTGGTTGATAATAAAATGAAAAGATTTTACACCTTAAATTAGGGCTTCAGGATCAGAAAATGTTTGCATAGCTCCGTTTCGAACGTAAATTGAACCGGTTGAGTTAGCTTATATTGCTAATCTATCTAAAACTGTTTAGGCAGGACTCTAATTCTGTTCTCAGTTTCCGTTTCTCAGTTGATTTTGAATTGAAAATCCATTGTTGTCTTTGCTTGCTGTAGACTTTGCTATGGTATGGGTATGAAAGAGTCTACAAAATCAAAGGAAGTACGCATGCAGGAGAGAGCGAGCCGCGAGCCAAGGACAACTCTTCCAACTTGGCTCTACCTGAGTTCGAATTGCTGTTGATGGCGTAGATTGGTAGACGAGGTGGCAGGTGGTGCTGCTCCAACTGGTGTTGAGGCTGCGTTGGCCGTTGCTGCCGATGCCGATGCCATTGTTGGTGTATTGCTGCTGCCATTGTTACTGCCCTGGGCCTGGGCTCTGGTATACTTGCGTTTAAGATTGCCCGCTGCTCCGCAACCGGGCAGCGGTGGCATCACACTGCAGCGGTATAGCGATATCGAGGGTGAGGGCAATTGACGGTGAAGCTGCTGGTGGTGCAGCATTTTGCCAGTTTGAAAATCAAAGTTGCCAATGTCAAACATTTCACTGCCCAATTGACGAGCTAATTGTGGCTTGCTTTCAATTCTTTTGCCTGTTGGACTGTTTGGTTTTTGGTGATGGTGGGTGGGGGTGAGGCGGGGGCGAAGAGAACGGGTATGTGTGTGTAGACATTGATGTGGTTTGTGTGTGTGTGTGTAACAGAAAAGTGAGAGTGATTAAATGTATTTCCTATTCTGGTTTAACGTGCAGTTTTTGTGTGTTTCAATGTATTTTGCTTTTGGTCCTCATCTTAATGATTTACCTGTAATAGAAGACATCCACTTTGTTGTTGTTGTTATTGCTGTTGTTGTTGGTGCTGCTGTTGTTGTTGCTGCTATTGGCCGATTTGCGAACTTCCTCGCGTTGCCAACCCTTGGGCAGGGCACTGCAATCGACGCGTTTGCGTTCTATTGTCACACTTGGATTCATTTGCATCCTTAAATTATTTGTTAATGTTTACAATAACGTTAAATATCTAGCAAAACAGCGTCTGGCCTCTGGTTTGCTAGTTTCTCGATACCTTATCAGATTTTTGTACTCATTAGGGATGGTACAAAGGCAATGACTACTTTTGAAACTCGACAGTAACAGTGCTGCCAATTTAGCTATTTTCCAACAAGATATTACAAGACATTGCTGTTAGCTAACTTCTACATATTTTTCCGTCTTTTTTGGTGGGGAGTACTGTTAAACACACTAGCTATATTGTTG